>SNQJ01S0029310.1:149165-180798 GCA_010110895.2 Picea sitchensis | reverse complement strand
TTTGGCAGAGTTTCTTTGCTATGATTTTTTCCTCCTTGAATAGTACCCCTACCCCTCCTTTTATAGGCTAGAAGGAGCTAGGGTTTTAGGCGAACTCTCGGCCATGCATGGTGAAGAGTTCCAGTTAACTGACAAAAAGCCTCATGTCTCGGCGGAAACTTTCCTGATTTTTTTCTTTGTTAGGTACCCGCGGGCTGTAGTGGGTTATCCCGCGGATACCCGCGTGCAGTAGAAGGTCAGCAAGCGGTCCCCCACGTCTAGTGAGAGGTTAGGGCACGGATTCCTTGTTTTAAGTGTTTTTTCAAGGTTTTATTCAGCATGGCTTTGGCTAGGAAGAGGCATGAGTTGGCCTAATGCCAGGTAAACCTGTGTAGTGCATTTTAGGGTTATAACAAGGGGTCCCATTTGAAAGGAGGAAAATAATTGTAAAGAAACTCTACCCGATTTTTCATTCCCTTTGTCCCAACCTTTTGCAACTAGTGTGTGAAGAGAAGCATATACATAAGTAGTTGGAGCATAGTTGAAGAGGATCCCAGGACCAGATTTTAGGAGCATTGGCCGATCTCACTATTGTAAGGTTACTCTCGTGAGATTAATAAAAATAAGTACTTTTCCCATCCCGCCATATGAGATTATCAATATTTAAATTTGATTATATTTTGATAGAATATATAACCCATTAGTTCATAGATCATATGCATGCAGAGTTATTTGTTTGTCTTTGCGTGAATGAAGGTCAACATTGGGAGGATATTTGTAGTCAAGGAGCGACCAAACGTTAAAGGGATCGACATCAAATATGGAAACTAAGGTACAATAACTTGATCTCTTTAACCTTGTATTTGCATATGAATAATGGGGTTTATGATTGGGATGTTGGTAAGAAGTAGGATACTTTAGTTCATTTTTGCATGCATGATAAAACCCTTAATGCTAGTCCGTAGGAGGGATTTCCCACCTACAACAGAATTGGTGACCATACTAGGGAGATCTCTAGGGTTTTTGGGGATACTTGTTGGGTATTTTTAATTGGTTTTACTACCTTTTCTGAGTTTCTGCAAAATTATGAGCTAGTAGGGATTCTGGTCTTCCATACCAGTACTCTCTTATTCCTTCGCTTGACTATTTTTTCTTTTTTCGGGAAGCCATAGAGGCATATGCATCTTGTAGAAGGTCTTCCATTGAATACACGCACCCTAAATTCATACAACCCGCGTGCGTACGCTGGCTGCTGAATGATCAGTCACGTGTCTGAGTCCATAATGTTTTTCTTAAAGATAGGAAATCATCCTCTTCCCTTTTAGAAGTGATCCTACTCAGGGGTTTTCTGGATCTAGTTCTAGTTTCTGTTGTTGCAGCTAGTAGCCTAGGTATAACCTCATATTAGCTTTCTTTTCTCAAATTTCCTTGCATTTTGTTTCTGTTAAAGTGAGTTTTTATACCTTTAAGGGGGTCTGGTTTTCAATACCAGTACTCCCTACCTGAGCTTAGCTACTTGTATTTCTTCTTTTGATTAGAAATAGTGGCACATGCGGCCTATAGTGGGCCTACATGCATGCATACAGGTTCTATCTTTAGGCAGCCTGCATGCATACGCTAGCTCCTGAAGTGATAGTGCGTGTCTGTCTAGAAAATTTTGAGGAGGAAGTCATCCTCTTCCCTGTCAAGTTTTTACTTCCCAAGTTTTTTCTTGTTTCTTTATGGTCTCTGTCATAAGCAATTTTAGCCTAGGTTGTATTCCAACATAGCTTGATTTTTCATTTGAAAGATTTCTTCTGTTGCTTTGCTAGGTTTTTTGATGAGATAGTGAGTCGGTTTGATCTGCCTTTTTGGTTGTCAGTAACTCCCCACGGTGTGTGGTTGGCCAGAAGTCCTTTTTGGCCTTGTCTTGTTTTTATTTTTTCACCCTTTTTCTTTAGAAAAGAAGAAGACATACAGTTTTAAATTTTCTTGTTTTTGAAGCATAAGAAAAAAAACACAAAATCTCTTTTTTACTTCTTGTTTTGGTTAAATAGTTGGTTGTTTGCGTTAATCATTAGGAAAAAGATTGTTTTCATAAGTTCTTGGATAATTGACTTAGGACAATAAGCAGCTCGTAGTCAAGTGAAGGCTTGTTTTTATTTTTTCATTTAAACGATCTTAGGAAAAAAAAAGTTTGAAAAGTTGGTTAAAGAATTTAAAAGAGAAAATATGAATTTGTCAAGAAGAAGTTATTTTGTTTCCATCTTTTTGTTTATCTTCTCTTTCGTCTCTCAAAACATCACTAGTTTCACTGTCATAACCTTTGACTTAAGACAAGCCAAAAAAGTTAATGATTAATTAAAATCAACTAGACTTTATGTTTTGTAGGGTCCATCAACTAGTATAGGCTAGAGCCTTGATTTAGGATTGGAGAGGAAACTCTTCAAGGATGAAAAACAAACATAAGAGTATGTGATAGGGAGTGTCAAAAGTATAGTATCATAAAAGTTATCCAGGACCCCCCCTCTAACATAGGGGCTAAACACGAGGTTGTGTAAGGAAAGGTAGTGGATCTAACCCCTCCAAAGCCGGACCAAGTGTAGTGGGGAATGCATATAGAGGGCTTGTCTTGGGATTTCGTTGATTGCATTTCCACAGAGCTCTGTGGGTCTCAAATTTGTTCTAGGTCCTCAGTGGTATTCTAGAACAATTTCTTTAGATACCCTTGATAGGTTTTGGGCTTGATACCCTGCTCATTGCGGTCCACCTGACTGTCGACTGTACCCGCCTAATGACTATTTGGGAATTGGCAACCTAGTTTCCTATATTTCTAGTGACTTACACAGGTGACTGGGGGGGTATACCATGATACCTAGGACAGAAATTAGGCCACGCTTTGTAGAGTATACCCAGAGGGTGCTTTCTTATTCGAGTTGCACTTGCACTAGTAAGTTTCTCTAGTGTTGGTTGTTGTAACTGTTCTTCCAACTAGTTAGTGACTACTTGTTTGATCTCATAGGTACATTTTTCTAGTGCGTGTTGGTTTTCAAACAATTAAATATTGCCCTAGTGTGTATTTGATCTTCTGACACAGTGGAGGATCAGGAGTTCCACCGGTCGCGAAGGATTTTGGGCCTACCACCGGTTGACCTCGACCCTCGCCACCGCTAAGGCAAAAATTATACCAGCAAGGATCTTTTGAGAAAACCGGGTTACAGGAAACTATACCTAACCCATCTTCGAGAAGATAAATTTTGATTCTGGAGGAACTAATCATTTATGACCTCATAGAAAAAGCTCTTGGTCCATATAACCCTCCCATCACTGATCTATCGACGCCCATCGTCATACAAGTTCTACCTTAAGAGCATCAGGTAGTGTCACCAACAACAATGGAAGAAAATGATGCCACTTCTTTAGAGAATACTCATATTTCCTTTACGACTGTCACTACTGGGGATGTTCCACCTCCTAACCAACCATCTTCGGTCCGGGCCACCATGGTATCGACTTCTTCTACCTAGGGTAGCGGTCTAATTCCATCTATGGTGGCGATCACTGCTTCATTTACTCAGAACGTGAGAGGCTCTCCTTTCTCATACGGGATGCCTGGTTTTAGTATGAGTGTTGTACTTTCCTCCTCCACTCTACAGAATTTAGGTCTGGGGGCAGGGAGTTCTAATGCTCCTCTGAAAGGATCTATGGGGGGCACTTATTCTCCCTTTATTGCTTTCCCTTACAGAAGGGGTTATATACCCCCTTCGTCCCCCTTTCTTGGTGGTGTTCCTCAACACCCCATTGGGCCTAACATAAACTTGTTTGGAGAAGGTATTCAAGCACTCCATCCTTATAACATGCCAGTTGGTTCGACACCTTTCTCTTTGTTTGGTTCATTTGGTAACAACGCTTTCTCGTCAGTTTCCGTCTCGGCGGGGGGAAACCCCGATTATGGATAACAACATCCTGTACAGGGTACTATTCCTACACAGGGGGCACACTTAGGAATTCCTTCCTCACAAGGACCTTGGAATCCATGGAAAGGACCAGTCCCCTTGCTAGGGATGTTGATCAGGGGAAACCCTTTCCATACCCAATGGAACCCCGGGCAAGGCTCAACACCTATGCCCATCGGATCGACAGGGGGAAACCCTTCCCAAAATCCTTGGGATGCAAAGCAAGCCCAACCTTTTACATCCTATCATGGGAATCAAACGATAATGTCTCAAAAAGAACATAATCCATATGCTGGTCACAACCATGGTTATTATTAGAGCCCTGGCCAACAACCTAACTTCCTGGAAACCCGGTGACAGTCAAACCCGAGGCTCCTTTTTCCCTGGCTATAATCCACAACCCAAACTACCATTTCTGGCAACCCTGCACTTGCTAGATTTGACAAGGCTCTTAAATGACCCCATCTATCATGATCCGAGTTGGCCTCCTATGTCAACCAAGTTGCCTTAGGACATTTCAAAGTTCGAGGCCAAGCCTAACGAAGATCTTGGTGATCACATGACTACCTTCCAATTATGGTGCCCGTCTAACTCGTAAAGAGATGAATCTGTTCAGTTGCGATTGTTTCAATGCACTCTCATAGGGAGTGTTGCGAAATGGTACATCGAGCTTGACCACTCACGGTACTCTTCCTTCAAATTGGAAATGGATTTCTTAAACCATTTCCAATTACTTGTGAGATACGACGCCGTAATTGCATTGCTGGTCGATTTTGAGCAGACAAAAGAAGACCATATCTCTGATCATATACAAGAATGGATATGCCAAAAGAGTTTAATCAAAGTGTGAGTCCCACCAACATTCCTGATAGAGTGGTTCCTTAAGTCTTTGGTACCCCAGTTATCTAAAGACGTCCCAACATCCGGAGTGTTTTCCGAGGAAGATGTGATAATGAGAGCACAACAACTAGAGATAATTTACTCTCAATCTGGTTTACTCTACAAGATTTTTCTAGATGCACCGAGGTCAATCCTTGAAAAAACTAGACAAATGTCTAGATCACATGCTGATGGGATTATTGGTTCAACACAAATAAAGATCACTGATCCATTATTAAATCAATTGCAACACTTGTCGATACAATAGAAAGAGGCCAACCAGATGACTGGTTCGGCTGCTCCCCCTACCCAAAATTTGGATGTACACAGTGTGCACACGACAAACCCGAAGACCACCCAACAGCCTGACGGAAAGAAGAAACAATGGAAAAATGGTAAGGGGGATAAGAAACCCATTGAGAATGTTGGCGGGGGTGACACTAAAAAGAAGAATTCCAAGTATCCTTGTAATATTTGCAAGGAATACCACCCGACCTATCAGTGCCCTCGGCTTGCGGAGGCCCAGAAGTTATTGGTACAACAACAACCTTCCATGTTAATGAACCCGTTTCCACGTGGGAAAAATCTAACTCAAGCCTCCTCAAGCATAGAATGGGGCAGTCAAGGACCCCCTCCGTCTTCGAGCAATCCTTCATCCGCAAATGTGTATATGATGAAAGGTGATGCCTATATAACGACTAGAGCACATGATTACGGAAAGCTAGGCACCTATGAGAAGGGTAAAGAAGCCCAAAACCCACCTCTTCCTCTTCAGATTGAGAAGACGTTGGGAGAATCAATGACGCACATCCCAAAAGATGTGTTCAAAAAATATTATTACAACCCAAACGCAAGGGCCGCCCAGAACTACTATGTGGTGGAGGATTTATCACACACCCCTTGTGCGATGTCTTCTTTGGAAGTCCTATAGAGTTTACCTTCCCAGAGAAAGGCCCTGTTAGATACCTTAGGCTCTGCTGAGACTTTTCATCCAGAAACGATCATGCTTGATACCACCGACTTAAAATCTCATCTTCCCTACCACGTAGCTTTTCAGATAGTAGTGGCTTACACCACGAAAATGTTTACCCAGAATATTTTTCGTAGAATGGTGGATGAGGGAACCTCAACATGCATGATGTATTTGGCATGTTGGAAGGCCATCGGCCAACCCATTTTGTCTCTGTCACCTACTCTTCTTACAAGTTTTGACGTTCATTCTTTCCGACCACACGGGATCATTCCCTCTTTCCCCGTGCAGTTAGGAGGAAAAACTGTGTGTCGAATTTGAAGTGGTCGATGCGTCTCTCGACTACAATATTTTGTTAGTAAGGAGTTGGACCTATGTTATTCAAGTAGTGCTCGTGGAAGTTTTATGGGTCTTGTTGTTTCCTCATGGGGGTCGGATTGTGACCATTGATTAGTTATCCTTTTCTTATCCCAACCCTTCATCGGGAGTCTACACGGTCCCGATGATTGATAACCCTCAACCCGACATCGTAAACATAGGGGTTGGTTTGTGCCCACCATTGATGGATACTTTCGATTACCCACCTCTAAATAACAATGTCCATTACATAATGGCTATCCCTGACCAGCCTTGGGCTGAAAATTTTCAAATCTCGTCCTTTCACATGACGTACTTTCTCGATCCATGGACTCATCCTTCCCCATCTGCTATGATGCAAGGGAAAAAGCACCATGGCATGGCCATGCCTTTGTCCATGGAAGAAGTTGCATACTCGATCATTCAATGAGCTTCTGTCGACCCTGATCCAACTCCAGCACAAGAGTTAGATACAGTGCTTGAGCCTATTTGGGCTCAAGGTTCCCTTGCTGATATAGATTCTTTATACTTAGTCTTTCCCTCAGATGAGGCGATTATTGAGGCAATGACTAGTTCAAATAGACCCTGGGATGATCTTCATAATAGATATTACTTCCTCCCAGAGTTAAGACAAATTGAAGCAGGTGAATTCACTCTAACTATGAATGGAGATAAAGATTGTCCTATCAATCTTTTGGTAACACACGTTGTTTACGCTGAAGGAAATATGGAAACAATAGCTGAAATGATACCTATTGACATCTCCAGAACCCCTGGCATCATGGAGAATATATTTTTTGGAGCGGACTACTCCCTTGAGGAGATTCAAATCTACACAGATTTATTTAAATAATTCCATGACGTGTTTTCCTGGTCTTATGAGGAAATTCCAGGCATAGACCCAAGAATTGTCGAACATGAAATCACGACTTATCTTGATGTCAAGCCAGTCCGGTAGAAGCTTCGTCTGGTCAATCCTAGGAAAGAAGCAACTATCAAGGATGAAGTAGAGAAATTACTTAAATATGGTTTCATCTACCCCGTCCAATTGACTCAATGGGTGTCGAATCTCATGCCAGTGAATAAAAAATAGAGCACGATTTGCGTATGTACGGACTTCTGTGATCTGAATAAGGCTTGCCCAAAGGATAATTTCCCCATGTCATTTATTGACTAAATAGTCAATGAATGTGTAGTATGCAAAGTCTTTTCATTCATGGATGGTTTTTCGGGATACAATCAGATGCAAATCAAACTTGAATACCAACACAAAACCGATTTCATCTGTCCATGTGGTACTTTCACTTATCGTAAGATGCCTTTTGGTCTGAAAAATGTTGGAGCTACGTTTCAGCGGGCCATGTATTTTTCTTTCCACAACCTCAAACACATAGTCGAGGATTATCTTGATGATTTAGCGTCATGATCTCACAAGAGAGTTGATCATTCGACACACCTCTGACTTATCCTTGAACGGTGTCGCTACTACCGAATCCGCTTGAATCCAAACAAGTGAAGTTTTTGTGTCACATCAGGTCGTCTGTTAGGTTTCATCATTTCAACAATAGGGATCATGGTCAATCCTCTAAAGGTTGAGGAAATAGTTCAATTGCCTCCCCCATGCACCATACCTTAGCTTCCGAGTCTGCAGGGAAAAGCGAATTTTTTACGGCATTTCATCACAAAATATGCCGAGGTCACAAAGGGTTTTATGAATTTATTGAAGAAGGACGTTCCTTTTCATTGGGATGAAGTTTCTCAACACTCTTTCACAGCATTGAAAATCGCCCTCATATCAACCCCCCTACTTCAGCCACCCAATTATAATAAATATTTCTTATTGTACTTGTCCACTGCAGAGTTGAACATCGGTATGGTATTAGTTCAGGAGGATGATTTTCTCTCAGAATACGTGATTTATTACCTAAGCCAAGGCCTAGTTGAACCGAAAATCAATTATTCCCATATTGAAAAACTTGCATGGTTAGCAGTCCATGTTGTTCAATGGTTCTTTCATTACATTTTGTTTTGCAAGAACATCGCCATTGTTGTCATGAACCCATTTCAATACGTATTGACACGATGATTTATTGGTGGAAAGATCAGTAGATGGATAGTTATCCTCTAGGAATTCGACTTGGAATTTGTTTTGTCAAAATCCAAAAAGTCAATGGTCTTCGCAGAACTCATATTGGAACTTTCGGTTGAAACAGGTGATGTTATACCCGACGAGTTGCCTATCAAAGGAGACATGTTTTTGATCGCGTCTTCCGACCCCTAGCATGGATATTTCCTTGTCTATTTGCATACTTTGAAGTGTCCCGCCTCTACTTCTCGTGATGAGCATCGCCATATATTCCATCAGGATAAGAACTATCTCATACTTGAGGACACGTTGTATCGTCGAGGTGTAGACTACATCCTTCACCGATGTTGCATTGATGAAGAAGAGAAAATCATGCTTAACGATTGCCACACTGGAGCATGTGGCAGTCATTTTTCTGGGTTGGCAACAACCCAAAATATTCTATGAGTCAGTTACTTATGGCCGACATTAATCAAAGATTATGTTGAATTGGTCAAGAAGTGCCACCTGTGTTAGATATTCTTTCGAAAGATGAGGGCACACCCTGCTCCCATGTTTCCCGTTATTACCATTGGTCCCTTCACTAAATGGGGGATTGATTACACTACATGAAACCCCCCTTCAGCAAGGGAGCACCTCTATATCATCATAGCAATAGACTACTTCACCAAGTGGGTCAAAGCTATGACAACGTTCAAAGATGATGGGGAGACAACAACTCTCTTTTTGTTCAACCAGATAATAGCAAGGTTCGGCATCCCGAGAGAGATTCTCACTGACCATGGCAGTCACTTTCAGAAAAAAAATGATGATCGAGTTAATGTCAAATCTTGGGTTGCGGTAGGAACATTCATCACCCTACTACCCCCAAGCGAATGGTCAGGTGGAAGCTGTAAATAAATCTCTTAAAACCATTCTATAGCGAACGGTCAATTCAGCCAAGTCAAATTGGAATTTGATGTTATATTCGACATTATGGGCTTACCGAACGCCTTTTAAGATTGCAACTGGTTTCTCACCTTTTCAACTCATTTACGGGATGGAAGCAGTCTTTCCCATAGAATGCCAGATCCCATCTTTAAAGTTGGAAGTACAGTTATTGTACAGTTTATTATAGCTCGAGCAACTCAATGAGAAGCGTTGTGATGCGGCCTGAGCTAATGAAGCTCACAAACAAAAAGTCAAGTGTCAATATGATTGGTCCGTTCATCCTCGGATTTTCTCTGAAGGTGACCTTGTCCTGGTCTATGACCAAGATAAGGACTCCCTAGGGGCAGACAAGTTCAAACCCATGTGGTTTGGACCTTTCATCATTAAAGAGGTTCTAAGAAAGGGTGCTTATCATCTGGTGGAATTTGAGGGAAATTTTTTGGTGGAGCCTAGAAATGGGCTCTACCTCAAGAAGTATTACTCATAGGTGGGTCTCCTTGGGTGACTTTTTGTAACATATGTATAGTCTTTGTACTATTACTTTTTGGTTTTTCTTTTGGTTTTATGGATGTGTCATTTTTTATGTTATCTTTTTCACTATGGCAGATGTCAAGTGAATCAAAGGTGTTTGTTGTATTCGTGGATGATGCTAGCCAGCACACTCGGAGGCTTACCTCTGCAAATTGGGTTATTTTCACACCTTAGGGCTAGTTTCTATCTTCAGGAGGTATATGTTTAGGTGACACCACAAACAATGTCACCGAATACAATGCAGTTATTGAGTTTCTTCGTGAATCTTTGTCACTTGGTATCTCTCACCTCTGGGTCGATTTAGATGCTCAGTTGGTTGTGTCTCAGTTAAATGGAGTCTGTCGTGTTCATGATCCTACTCTACATCGACATTTCCTTAGGGTATGTCTCTTAGAATGAAGCTTTGATTATATTACATATTTTCATGTTCCTAGGAGATTGAATCAAGTTACAGATACTCTAGCTAATCATATATTAGATTGGCATGTTGCACACATATAAGAAAGACACACACATGCACATGTAAATACATTTGTAAATATAATCCATAAAACATGAAGAGATGAAAACATGAATATATATATTGGAAAAAGTGCCAGAGTACAAGGGTGGGCGAGAGCGCCTAAAAAATAGGTACAGTAGGAGTCATGGGGCTTATGCCCTCAAACAATATACATAAGTGCCCTCAGGACATGAATAATATAGCCTAGCTAAGGGCAGGGCCTATTGGCCTAGCTGTAGTGTACAATGACATTTGCCAAATTCCAAAAAAGTTGGACCTAAGTCTGTGGCACCCCAACTACGTGAGGCTACATAGATGGTGGCAGATCCCCTATCTCTGCCATGGGCACTGCATGAGTAAGAGTGGTAAGGTTCCTCTCTACCCACCTCAAAACTCTCTTTGTCTCTCTGGCTGGAGGCCCCACTATTTCTCTTGGTGGTCCAGTGGCCCCAGATGCTCCCACCTCTGGTCGAGGACGCCGCTTGGTCCTCGAAAAATCCACTGGACACACTGGTCCCACGTCTTCACACAACAGAGACATACATGTCAGACACTCTGGTATACAAAAAAAAGTGATATATATAAAAACAACATAAAAAAATCAAATAACTTTGAAAAGTAAGATTACCTAGCTCTCCTCATACCACTTCGGGAGGTATGCCCATGTCAGGGTCCTTGGAAAAGTCGATTTTGGCATAGGGATAGTCCTTTATCATTGGAATCTGTCGAGACCACCAATCGAAAAACTTGTCATCGAAGGCCTCGATAGTCCTCCCTCCCCCCTGTCACGGAAACAACATCGCCCATCTATTTACTGTTGGAGAAGAGGCTACGTGCCCTTGTACAATCTCCCTCAGACTCAGACTAGGCACCCTCTCGAAGAAGAAAGAACAAAGGATAGTACAAAAACCAAAATTTTTGTGCCTCTGCATCCGACACTCTTTCAGCTGCCTTTTCATGCAGTCTAGTAACATAGTACTCTAGTCAAAATGTTGTGCATTTAAACACTGAACCACACAATTCATGTGCACCCAGGAAGCCTGGTGTAAATCTGTAGATCCAGTAATCCACCCAATGAGTAGAACTATCACTTTTAGTGATAGGTTGCTGATCTTATGAACTGACACCTGAGTTCCCACCATGTCAGTACCTGCCTCACAATGGAGGTTAATTAACTTTGCTATGTTGTGAGGCCTAGAAGGAAAAGTGAGAAGGTTGACTGGTTCCTCTCTCCTTGAGAGGCCATTAAGAAAGTAGATATCTTCTGTCATTGGATTCAATGACTATCCCTCAAGCATGAATGCCTCCGCATCTAGGTACCAGTAATCGATCAAGCCATTCAACAACCTAGGTTGGGCCCTCATAAATGCACTCTGGAAGAACATAAATAAGCCACATTGAGCTAGTGTAGCTACAACATCAGGGTCATATGAGACTGCAACATCAAAGTCTTCATTCTCTCTATCCCTCCAGTGAACATACATCCTGCAATTGACAAGTCCAGGAGGGATTATCCCTTTCATTTTTTAATTTTTTCTTATCTTAAAGGGTATATGCGAGCTGTAATGCACACAGTCATGTGTGCACGCATGCAGTCTTTCCTCTACACGCATGAAAAAGAGGTATTTCATAAGACAACCCACGTATACATAGGGCCAACCTTTTTAAAGGTCAATGCCCCCTCAAAAAACAAAAAGAAATGCTTAAATGAAGTATTGAAATGCAAGGGGGGTTAGCATGTACTTACTTGGTCCAATCAGAAGTTTGTTCTGTCTATCGAAGATCCCAGAATCAATTCTTTTGTCAAAGGGGTGTTTTTGGCTCCACAGTCAATTTCTCAATTAACAATGGTGATAATGAGTTGCTAGCCTCTATTTATAGAATTATTGGGCCCCTTTTTGTCATTTTTTGGACCCTTTTGTCATTTTTTTCTAAACTGAAAATCATTTAGTATGGTTCAAGAGTTTTCTATGGATTGTTACGATAAGTGTTACTTTGGGTATTGGGAAACTTTTTGGAGATTTTGGTCTTTTTAAAGGTCCTTTGGTAAAAAGTCATGTTTCCAACTTGTTGCATTTAAGTTAGGATTCCACCTCCACTTTATGCATCTCGTTGTATTTATCACTACACCATAGGGTCAAACCCACCAAGTTGTGACACAGAATCCTCATTGCTGCTTTAGAAGTGTCATAATTTAGTGGTAGATCCTACCTTAACATGGATGCCCTAGGTAGATCCTAGTTGCATTTTGGTGTCCATGTCGTCACTAATGACTATAGGATCATGAGTACTTATTAGTTTATCCTGATTACGCGTATGAGCCTCATTTGCATGATGCATTATCACTCTTAACCTCACCCTCGGGACTCCTAGAACATAACGGGTCTTCTTTTAAGCCCTTTTCAGACCCTCTAAACATGAAAAGATTATCGAGCGATCTTGTTAACCTTCATGCTTGCTAAACTAAAATTTGAAGGCACGTCTCTCCGACGGTAGTTTACCCCTTTTTTTGGTCTGCATGGTCAACTATACGAACAAAGGTATACTCTAGGAGCTTTGGTTCCCTAGAAGATTATTCTCAGGTATACCCTTTTTCAGGCCTAAGGGACTAAATTTACGAAAAAGGAACCCCCACAGAGTCCATAGTTAAACTCTTTTCAGACTCCCTAGAATTGAAAAGATCGTCGAGTGACCTTAGTCTTTCACACTCGTTAAATTGGTCCAGAAGAACATTCTTGATGGAGTCCATAGTTAAGGGTTTTTTAGACTCCTTAAAAATGAAAAAATTGACGAGTGATCTTGTCTTTATCACACTCGTTAAAATGGTTTTGAATAGACATCTGGTCGGTGCTAGTTTACCCATTTTTCGAACCAACTAGACTATATTCGAAAAAGGTACCCCAGTGGAGTCTCCTTTTACACTTTTTCAGACTCTCTAAATATGAAAAACCATCGAGGTTACCTTCTTTGGGCTCTTTAAAATTACATCAAAGGAAGTTACCATTATGTGTCTTATTAACCGCATTTGCATACCTATGTCTTTGGCCTAATGCTAGATCCATGTTACTCTCGACTGAACCATCTAAATCATGCCTTATATGCAAGCCCTGTAGCACTTTGCCTCTGCGTCTTGACACCTTGGCCCATAGAGGATTTTTCTTGAGTGTCCTCTTTTTGTATATGTCCCTTTGATTTGAGCATCCATCTGTTCCTTGCACTTGGAACTAGTATGTCTACGACACTCGATCCTCCCTTGTAATGTAGAATTATATTATTCTTTTTCAAGCTTTCCACAATTATTGAAAAAGAAAAAAAAATCAAATATACCCCCAAAAGAGGAAGGGAAAAGTATTTTCTTTTTATTGGCAGCACAATGAGTCTCCCTTGGACAAAGCACATCCTTTCATTTGTTCATCAAGCCTTGGGATTTAACATGACCTTAGGAAGTTGTTCTTGCTACATAGAGTTGTGTCCTCCTTTGTTTTGTTATTCTTCCAAACATATGGAGAGTTTGCGGTGCCTCCTGCATCGTGAACTTATGTCAAAAAATCATGCTTCCCGAGTCTCATCTTTTGTCGTGCTATTGTCCAAGGGAAGTTATTACCAATCTTGAGTTGGCCCCCTCTACAGATTGTTTCATACCCTCATGCCCGGTCATCCCAAAATCCCAATCAACTCTTTGTTCGAAATCCATGAAACCCTCAACCTGATCATCAAAATATTCTAGTCTGTTCTTAACAAGCCATTGAATACCTCTGGGTAGTGAATTTGTACACTCATATTACACTCCTACCCGAGTTGTGAAGATTTTGAAGCTATTTCTCGAGCTATGAAGGCCTCATCTCTAGCCATTAGGCCTTATTCTGTTCTTGAAGATGAATACTATACATGTCTAGCTTTTTTATTTCAAGATGTAGATCCACTGTGTATTGCTCGCGGCTACACTTTATATAGTTATATGACATGGATCTACAATGTATTTGATTGGTAGCCATGATTTTATTTCATTATGAGCATGGGTATGCCCGCCTCGGTGAGACAATTGTTATTTTGCAGATGGCACCTCCCAAATTCTGGTTCCTGGGCTCACTTGTTTCGTATGTTGGTGAAGATTTATAATGTATTTTGGCCATCAGATTCTCTTCTGACCTCACACATTAGGGGGTATCTATTATAACCCTAAATTGCACCAGACATGCTTACCTGGCATTGGTCCATCTCATTTTCCTTCTTTTCCAAGCCACTACTGAACAACTTCTTAAAAAACACCCTTTTTGAAGGCATACGCACCCTGCTCCACTACTACACGCGTGTGTATGTTGGTTGACCCACTACAACCCGCGTATACCTAAAAAGAATGAAAAATGGAAAGTTGCAGACATAACACACAGTTTTGGGTAAGTTAACTAAACCATTTGACCGCCCATAGCCGATCACTCGACCAAATACCTAGCCCTTTCTAGCCTATAAAAGAAGGGGTAGGGGTCCCATTTGGAAGGAGTAAAATAATTGTAAAGAATATCTACCCGATTTCACATTCCCTTTGTCCCAACCTTTTGCAACTAGTGTGTGAAGAGAAGCATATACAAAACTAGTTGGAGCACAGTTGAAGAGGAGCCCAGGACCAGATTCGAGGAGAAGTGGTCGATCTCACTATTGTAAGGTTACTCTTCTAAGATTAATAAAAAGAAGTACTTTTTTCGTCCCGCCATATGAGATTGTCAATATTTAAATTTGATCATATTTTGATAGAATCTCTAACCCATTAGTTCATAGATCATATTCATGTGGATTTCTTTTTTTGTCTTTCCGTGAATGTAGGTCAACATTGGGAGGAGATTTGCAGTCAAGGAGCGACCAAACGTTAAAGGGATCGACATCAAACACGAAAACTAAGGTACAATAACTTGATCTATTTAACCTTGTATTTGCCTATGAATAATGGGGTTTATGATTGGGATGTTGGTAAGAAGTAGGAGACTTTAAGTCATTTCTACATGCATGATAAAACCCTTAATGCTAGTCCATAGGAGGGATTTCCCACCCACAACATGGTGATACCCCAAAAATCCATCTGTAAATGAGTAAGATTATTTCCCTGCAACTTGTTCTAGAACCTCATCAGTAAAAGGTGTTGGGAAAGGGTCATGCACATAGGAAGAGTTAAGGCTTCTATAGTCCACACAAACCTTGATGTCCTCTGTGCCCTTCTTGCTCTGGATGACTATTGGGCTAACCCATTCTGCTTCTTCCACTACAAAAATAAGTCCAGCTTCCAACATTTTGTCTATCTCCCTCTTAACCTTCTCTTTCACTCTGGGATTAAGGCGATATGGTCTATGTCTCATAGGATTTGATCTTGGTTTTAATTCAATTTTCATTTCTCCCATAACTCCTTTAATCCCTTTTAACTCTCAAAAATGTATTTGGGAAAAAATCTTCATATTTGTGCAACAAACTCTGTATTTCTTGACTCGTTTTCTCATCCCAATAATATCCCACCATATATATCTTAGGTTTCTTTGTGGTCCCTATATTGACTTTGCGCAACTTCAATGGGTGATTATAAGAACCATCAATGTGACTGGGTATGATGTTTCGAATTTGTCTGTTCCCTTCTGTTTCCTTAATGGATAAGTTTCTAAATTCTTCTAAATCATCTGGGCTTTCTAAATCCTTCTCAATATTATAGAATTTTGTAGATATATTGTTCGATTTTAGGTGAAGAGTAGTCTGAATTTCTCGACTATGCTTTGCACATACCACTAGGTATGATTTTTGTTTACTAGTGTCTATAAAAAGGAATTCTTTAATTCTTTGCAGGACTACTTTAAGCTCAACGTACTTACTTGTAAATGTGAATTCCTTGCAAAGTGATTTGCCAATGTTTATCGGTCCCTAGTCTGTCTTCTGGTTTCTTCATTCATAAACCAAGATTTCGATATTGGACCTAGTGAGTGGGGAAATACTTGAACCTAGAAGCAAGATGGTATTTCCGCAACTTGCCACTGTGTCACACATTGTTCAATATGTTCTTTAGTATCAGAATCTCTGTTGAACATTTGCGCAACTTGGAAATCCATCTTCATCTCTGATTCTAGCTGCTCATTATCTTGAAATCTATATTTGATAGCTTGCTTCACGTTGTCCCAATTTTTGAGTAAGGCTTTGTGATTGGCCCACCATCTGGCAGGGGTGTCCTGGAGGGATAAATCCAGTACTAAGATCCTTTGATCCTCCACTACCTTTTCTTCCATGTTTACCAGAAAATTGTTAAGTCCTGAGGTACCATCATATATTGGGTTTTCTCTGACCTCGGTTCCCATCCATCTAGTTTCCCTAACAGTTGCACATATTCTTGAAAATATTTCATATGAGACTTGCTACCAACTGTCAAATGCCAGTTCCAAATCTTCTTCCATTGATAGTATGCTCCTCCAAATTATTGATCCATCAGCAGTAGGATTTATGTAATATTATCTTGTTCCTATTGTTATAGTGTACAATTGATCCAGTTCTTCTCCCTCCATATTTTTGTCCATTGGCTCTGTGTATCGAGGGCCTACATATGGATCCAAGGGTTAAAATACTTTTATTCCATCGTCCTCAAATGTCATAGTGTCTTTATTTAGGTCAATCATTTCATATTTGTCATAGGCCCAATCAATACCAAGTAGTGTAGGATAAGGGTCATTATCCCCCATGATTTTGATCACCTCAAAATCAACTACAGTCTTCACTCCCACAACATCTATTTCTACATTTTCTAGTGTTCCTATTGGGAAAATACAATATTGATTGGCCATTCTTAAATGGATTGGAGAATATCTCAAATGGGGTTTTCCTAAGGCTTCCCAAGTCTTTTTAGGTAGTATGTTAACATAAGATCCTAGATCTAACATAACATCCTTAATCTTAAACTCATCTAGCTGGTCTACTAATGTAAATTCTTTTCCAGTTTGTACTTTCCTTCTCTATACTCTTTGGGTAATATTCTCAGGAAGATTAGTCATTATTCTTGTTTATGAAGATTCTTCATTCCCTAGAACTAGGTACAGTGCATTGCGCAACTTTTCTGTCAAAAGGATGTCAGAAAATAGTTGAAACCACAGGTCAACTACATTTTCTGACTGCTCAGGTTGTCTCATCGGGACTACAAGGTTTCTGAATGTCGGGGGTGAAGTAGAGAATTGTGCAATATTAGGATAAACAATAGGCTAAAGAGGTTTCTCTTACATATCAAGGCTAGGGATATTCTAAATTACTTCTATGTAATTTTTAAAGAATAACTTATGTTTCAGATGATGATACATGTCCTCCTTAGGTGTTGCTTTTTGTATCTGGGGAAATGTGTCATCATCTACACCARACTTTGCTCCTCCTCAAGTAACAATTTTAAGGTTGGGAATTTGTACTCTAATAAATATCTTTATCTCTGAGATGATGAGATTAGTTCCTCATTGACGTACCCAATCTTCCCATTTTGCAATTAGTTCTGGTTAGTCTTCTGTTGTGTGCCCATTGGTTCTATAGTGAGAGCATGAAGACCACCTAAGATGAGGACAATCCATATCCATGTGGCCTTTCTCATCACAGTTGTATAATCTACTTGGTCCTCCTCCCCCAATCCTTCCTCCTATGAAGTCTCCTCTAGCTCCACCTCCTCGACCTCTTCCCGGTTCCTGAGGGGTTTCATTCACCCTAAATGTTATTCAATCTAGTCTGTCCGCAAGTGCATCCAATTCTCTACAATGGTTTGTAGCATGTGTGGTAGATGCACAAAACTCACAGTGCATAATATTCAGTACTATTGAATATTTTTGAATGATAGTGAACTGTCTTGGCCTATGTCCATGGATTCGACAAATCTCACAATACTCAACTGATGGTGTTGCTTGATTACCTAGAAAATAATGATAAGGGGTGGGGTGATGGAATGGTAAATTCACAGATACTTGCGCAAATCCTCCCATGGGTCCTAGTGAGGGTCCCATCATATTTTGAGTCGGTCCCATTCCCCTCATTCATGGACATTCATTCACCAGATGTCCTTTTGTGTAACATCTGGTACATCAGACTTGCGGTCGTCCTTGTCTGGGTATCGTCAATTCTTGAATCGTTTCTGTAAGCGTTGATATTTTACCTTGTAGTTGTGCCAAATTTTCATCTTCTAGGGGTCTGGTCACTTTCAGGCTCCCTGGATACCCTACCATGGATTCAATCTTCATTGATTGTTCCAAGGCATTTGTCAAAGTGTCTATCTGCTATTGCATTAACGAAATCCATGTCATACGTAGAAATCCCTGAATATACAATTCTCTTTTATGCTCCTCATGAATTGGATGTGCTAACCTCCCTATGGCATATTTAAACTTATGGCTATATTCCCAGGCGGATTCACCTTCCCTTTGTTGAATCTCACGCAACTAAGACATAGCTTGTTGTTCTGACTGAGGTAGCTTAAAATTCGCTATGAACCTTTTTTATACTTGGTCAAGTGTGAATTCTTGACATTTCATTCCTAGAACTCTTGGCTCAATAACCTTCATGTACCATTTGAGAGCACATCCTCCCAAGGTAGTCTAGAACTCAACCAATTTATTCGCATCTAGAGTCCCTGTGGACCTCCATATTTCTTCACACAAGAACCAATGCTGGTCAACACCTTCGTCTCCTTTACCCCAGAATTTTGGGTATCGAGAAATAAAACCTCACGCATTAACAGTCATTGTTGATCTTGCTGCTCCTATCAAAATAAAACCTAAAGGTCCTGGTTGTGAGCTACCATGGGATCTCAAGATCCTCCCTCTACTCGCACTTCTCGGTTGTGACTGACTAACTAATTGTACTGGAACAAAATTAGCATAAGAAGGTAGTATTGAATTTACCACTTGTATAGAATACACTTGGGGTATGGGTGATTCAGGGTTGGCGCCACTGGCTTCGGGATGGGTTTCTTTGATCTAGGGGGTCTCATTCTCATCCTTTGGAGTGGTTTCTTCGGTCAAATTCCCAATATTTCCTCGAATCGGGGCTAAATATTCTCTCTCTTCTTCAAGATCCATGTCGACTTCTTCTTCTCGTGATTCTACACCTTCTTCTTCTTGTCCACCCTCCTAGAGACTTCTTTCTCTCTGTGATTCTCTCTCACTTAATCTTTGTCTGGCCAATCTTTCCTATCTTCTCATCTTTCACAACTTTTCCATCTGTCCTTCCTCTACTTCTCCTAGTTCGACTTCTTTCTGCAACTTCTCAAAAATTTTTCTTTCTTTATTTATCTTACCACTCCACCACTTCTCAACTATGGCGGCTCTTTTCAAGGCTCACTCATCTCTTGAGTCCATTTCTTATTTTTTCCCCCATTTTTCAAAGAACCCTCTCCCCTCTCTCAAGACATGACTCCACCCCAAACTCGCCCTACCCCAAGCGAGGGTGTTTATGCTACCATCTCAGTCGGGGACATAGTCAACATCCCCTCTTCCATCAAGAGAACCCTAATCCACAGGGGGATTTATCTCAACAGTCTTCCTCTTGTGTCTTTCTTGAAATCTACTTCTGCTTGTGAAAAAGATTGGTGATTCTCATCCAAAAACTCAATAATGTATCCTTCTATTGTGGTATTGACCCTGAAATCGATTGCTCGCATTACTGGTCTATCCAGCCGATGAAGTGATGCAATATTTTATGTATCCCAAGTACAGGTCCTCTTGACTCATTCTTGGAATTTTGGAGCTTCTTGGAGCCTATATATCCAGTGGAAAATTTCTTCTGGGAACTTAACCCAGAATATCTCGTATTGGTCACTCGATGCTTCTGAGTAAAAGACTACCTCCTATGTATCTTTCATATATTTTCCTCTCAACTCCGCTTCTTTTCATATGAAGGCATCACAATTTCTCTCCCTCCAGTGGTGAATATCATATCTGTGAATCCTCATAAGCATTCTCCCTACAGGTTCCCTTTTAATGCAGGTCTCGGCAACATAATCATTTTGTTGGAGTGGAATTGATCAGACCAGGGTCCTTCTCAGGTTACCAACAAAAGGTACTAAGTAGTCTAGAGCGTTGGGCATTTTCATCTCCTCTGAAGAGAATAAGTCTCACCCGAAGCATAACCAATATAGAAGGGTAGGGAAGGGAAAGGAGAATACTTAGGTGGGTTCCCAGAAACTTCAAGATTCACTGTGATCTTGTGTAGGACAGGCTAAATACAGAACAAATCTAAGCTCATACACACATGAAATAAAGATACTTAACTTGCAAAAAGTATTCATACACAGAGATATCATATGGAGCTTATCAAGCATAAATGAGTACTGTAAAGATACAATGCATAAGTGTAAACACATAATGACGCATTATAATTCAATTTTTTGGGTCCTTCTTCATATATTAACATCAAAACTTCTCGGATACAATCTCAGAGATACAAGTTAATACTTTGTTACAAACTTCTGGCTCTAGACTCATGTCGTAGAGCTCTATCTACCCAAAACTGTATATAGATTACAATTACAAAACCTTTTCTCAACTAAACCCAACAACATCCAGATAACAACAGAAAAACCCAACCTATCAACAACATCCAACAACAATAAACCTTTTTCAATCATATAGATCTCATATATATAAGATGAATAGGATCTTCTGTCTTTGAGCTCGTATGCTTTCTTGTTCTGTTGTAACTGCTTTTTCCTTGTTGGTGTTGCGCTGTTGCTTTTCAAAACCAATTTTTGTTCATTTACTTTCTCCATTGTCCAACTCTTTTTGTAGCTTTTTCAACTCATTTTTAACCAAAAATGGGACTGTAGTTCTTCTTGCGCAGCTTCAAATCCAAAAATGAAGGGCCCAACATGTACACAAGTTCTCGGGTCCACAAATCCAGATCTTCCTATGGGGTTTATCTTTTCCACCTTATTTCCTTTTAACCTCAATCCATGTCCTTTGTAAACAAGATCTGTGTAGAGAATCCATTGGCATGAGGAAATTTAACTATCATTCCTTCCTTAAATTGTTGCTCCACTGTTAATGATCATCCATAGCCCCGACAGAGTTATCTGCATACCCTCTCAGATTTTACACTCTTTTTATGGATCATCTTTTTCTAGCATAAATACCTAGAGCGAGTCAGAGAGGAGGATATATGTTTCTTGAAAAGGTGAAATTATTAGGGTGGATCTTTCCCTGGATCTATCTTGGAGGTAAATTTTATTCTTTTCATCTATCCATCTTTCCTTTCAGCTTTACCAGGCTACTAGGTAGATATTTCATCACTTCCCCAGGTAGTATGCATACAAAGACAAATATGATTTTGAAATTTTTTGTTTTCCCAACGTCTCTTCTTTTGCCTGTAAGTGTAGGTCAGGAGCAGAGTCTACTTCCATTGTATCTATTAAAGTCAACCATTTCTTTACAAAACACAACTTAATTAAAAGAAAATAATCAAGATAAATAAATAAATAAATAAAATGAGTTTGAAAACGGTCTCCCCTAAACCCACACAATTACCCTGATCAAAATGTATGCTAAAAAAAAAATCAATAAAAGCATCAAAAGACATAAAAAAAAATTCAAAAAATTTAGGAGAAATATTGTTTTAAGGCCTGGCCATTCACCGAGAGGGTGTCAGATTCTTCTCTCAGGTTATGCAACCGGTATGTGCCTGCCCCGATCTTCTCGTCCACATGAGTATTTTCCTTTGGACTCATTTGATTTATCCCACTTCTATACTAGGTCTCATAATTCAAAATTTTTTCATGTGGCCTTATGTTTGTCGAACCATCTTTTAACTACCTAGTGATGAGCAGTGAACTTAAATTTATCCTTTTCTCTTTATTCATCTAGCATGAGGAGGGTATCAATCCTTTGTTATAGAGTGGATGAGGTTTGGCCTATTTATGCCTAAGAAATATGTAAAGATGGAATATACAATTCGTTGGGGAGAATCACTACTTTTCCATATACTAGAAAGTACAAAGAGTTTCCTATGTCTTCTTTAGGTGTTACTATTGTTGGGGCAATTCAATTGCTTAAATTTCTTTCATTTAATTATCAACCAGGGATGCTCATAAGCTTGTGATGATGCCAGCAAAATATATGCAGGAGTAGGCATCTAACTCTAATCTAAGAAAATTCAATCAAATCCTAACTCTTTCATTCCACTTAATAAGACTTAGTTGTTGTAGGAAAGAAAACACTAGCTCCCTTTCAGGAGGTCCTCTGAAGATGTTTTACAAAACCTATCAACAATCAAGATCATCTAGTAAACACTCATGCATTGAAAATAAATACACTTAAAAAGGCTTAGTTGTTGTAGGAAAGAAAACACTAGCTCCCTTTTAGGAGGTCCTCTCAAGATGTTTCACAAAACCTATCAACAATCAAGATCATGAAGTAAACACTCATGCATTGAAAATAAATACACTTAAAAAGGCTTAGTTGTTGTAGGAAAGAAAACACTAGCTCCCTTTCAGGAGGTCCTCTCAAGATGTTTCACAAAACCTATCAACAATCAAGATAATCAAATAATTTAATAAAAAAAATAAAGCATATAAACCTATTCAACGAATTAGAACAAGAAGAAAATGCTACTATGATCTATTTGGAGTGAGCTCAATTCTCCCAAGAACAAAGTAACAAGTAAACTAAAACATTCTAAATCTAAACTAGAGAATGGAAACTGATGTGAAAAGAAAGCTTGATTCTTATTCCATCATAAGTTGGATACAATGCTCCAAGAGTCCTCCCTTTGAAATGGAGGAGGAACTCCTATTTATACAAAAATTTAAGATAACTTAGATCCAAAAATGTCTCATTTGGTTACAACCATGTGCTCACACATATCAAGTGATATCTCTACAAATCCTCTCACAAATATTTCTTTCATGATTAATCTCCATCCAAGATACTTGAGTAGATCTTCAAATCTTTATCAAATCTTCAAAGGGTTGGAGAGGAAATTCGAATTTGAGGCTTGATGATCAAGTTTGACTTGGTTGGAATCTTCAAATACACCTGTAAACATCATGAAACTCATCCCACTTTCATATATAAGTGTAAACGTGTCATTTTCCCAATATTTAATCATAAATTCACTCAAAAACACTAAAATAGATGCATTGGAAAATAATATGTCTAAAACTCATGTAATCATGAAAATGGTTTAATGTAAGGGTATGGGAAAGCGGAATATGGTTAAAAGTGAAGTGAAAGTGAAGTGAAAGTGAAGTGAAAGGTTGGTAAAAAGATGGTACTTTGGTGACCCAATATACCCCCCAACTGAAGGTGTTGCATGTCCTCATGCAACCTTGCACTGAATTTCCTGAATTGTGTGATGGAGCCTCCTTTTTTTTAAAAGATATCTAAGTGGCAGCTGCTTTTTGTGGTTGCTTCTTGTGTGACAACCATAAGTATTTCCTTATGTAACAACACTTTTTTTCTTGCTTATGGTTGGTTCTTGTGTGACAACCAAAAGTATTTCCTTATGTAACAACACTTCTTTTTCTTGCTTGTGGTTGGTTCTTACGTGACAACCAAAAGTATTTCTCTATGTAGAAACATTTCTTCTTCTTGATTATGGTTGGTTCTTGTGTGACAATCATCAATATTGTAAATGTTGGTTCTTGTGTGACAACACTTTCATTTTTCTTTTTATTTCTACAACAAAGAATAGACTTGAAATTTCAATCATATGAATGCATTCAAAATGATGATTCAGTAAGGTGTGTATCAACCATTCAATTATTTTAGCCTCATTTGTTTGAAATTGTTGTGCAAAACATGCTCTTGAAGAAACTATCGTGAGCTGAAAAGTGTTGAAGTATGTCAAAAACATGGAAAACATCCTCCATATGGCAGTTTTCCTTTGGAACATGTGTTTCATATGCAAATCAATGATGCATCTTAGGAAGTCAATGAAGGTGATTTATAAAAGAAACAACACTCAATTGGGAAAAACAAGGTTGTGAAAGATGTAATATAGGATCAATGAATGACATAAGAATATAAGGTATGATGAATACTGCCCCCCCAACTGAAGGTGTTCTCCGTCTTCGGAAAATGTAGAAAATAGGGAAGGACATGGAGTGTAAAATAGGGAAGGACATGGAATAGTGAAGGATATGGAAGGACAAATAGGAAATATTTCCAAATACATGTCTTTTAGCATTCAAGGAATTATTGATTATATATTGGAAAACAACATACCTTCACCTACCAAAGAAGATCATGAGCTATGCATCTGAGAGATCTTTGTATGGCTGGAATCTTTTGGATGCTACTATTGGATTATGGATCTTTGGAGTGAAAATAATCTAATCTTCTTGGGTGTATGAACATAGAATGTGATCTGAAATTGGTACATATGTATTGTCTTATTGTTGGAACTAAGTTGCTGGTGTTGAACTCTGGAGTTGAATATTTGATTTACTGGAACACTGTTGCAAGTTGTTGTAAGTGTCATGGAACCATATAGTCTTCATTCATATCTGCATCGTGGCATAATTCTTATCTATGTGAATAAATTTTGTCGATGTCGAACATAGAAAGAAATCGTCGGATTACCAACCATTAATGAATGTTGTTAACCGACACGAGACTACTCACCATTAATGTCAATGAGAATCAAGATGCCCAAGTACATCTTACTAGGTACGAATAAATGTGTCGCACGTCGAGTCACCTAGAATATCTAACAAACAGGGGACATTGATGATCCCCATTTTTAATTGGCGAAAGAACTTGCCATTAAGGCATGCAAGCCTCAAGGTACTGAAAAGGTCTCTAGTCTCAATCCCAGATGATGTGTTGATGTCGATGGGCCAAGAATTTTCAGAAGGAGGGCCATAAGGAATCCCCCATCATCTAACGTGAGTACAAAGTAATGATTTAGAGTACCATAGATGAAATATCAAGCATGCTTTATTTGGCAAAAGGAAAATGACAAGGTGGTAACTCAACTTGGTAAGTGAGCTAAGTGACTTTATTCATGGGTTAGGGGTGAGTGAAAGTGAGGCAGGAAAGTATGAAACTTGCAAAGGGGTTGAAGCCATGATCTAGTAGTGATAGGAAGATGGCAAGTTTAGCATTGACTTCGACATGTTAGGTTCAAAGGAAAGAAAATGAATCATCACGTAATGGCTCTGAGAGACTTCTTTTGATAGCAATGGTATGATGGATATCATCTAAAATATAATGATATTGACTTCTTCATGACTTCATTGAGACATGATTTTCTCAAGAGTATGTGGTCTTTGAAAACCACTAGTGCATAAATTGGTCTTCTTCATCATCCCGGAACCTGCAAAAAAAACTTATCACTGAATTGCAATAAAACGTGATTTTATTGAAGAATAGAGGTGATCGGTCTCTCTTCATCCGATACATACACAAAAATTCACAAATAGTGCTAAATAGAACAAATCCAAGGAAAATAAATAAAATGAAATGCACTTTTTACCTGTCAGGAAGTGGTGCACCTTGGACAACCCGCCAGTGTTTCTTTGATAACTTCTCGGTTTGATGTTCAATTTCAGTGATTCAAAATCCAAATCAAAATATTAGAAGCATTTTTCAATGATATGATGTTCTTAAGAATTTTTCGAAGTCTATTGGCTATAAAATCATAATAAAAATAAAATGACCAAAACTTTTTCATCTCAAATGATAATGACGTAGAGCTTAACAATGCTTGGTTCACCTCAAACAGATTTCATATGAGAAATTTGGGAAAGTATTCCTCCAAAAAAAAACAAAAAAAACAAAACAAAATAAAATCATTTCATTAATAATATGGCCCGACTGTAAGCGCACCCGTAAAGGCAATGCCATTTCAAATTGCAAAGAAGCTTTAATGGCTACTTGACTTACATACATCAATCGCCCTTCACTTCCACATAAAAATTTCTTGAAAAATGAAAACAATAGATAGTCCCATCATCTTAGATCTCGTGTGCACAATTTCCGTCAGGTTTCTCAAATTTGTTTTGAATTTGGCAGATCTCTTCTTAGTCAAAACACATTATTTCTCTCTCGTTGTTCCATCTGATCAATTGCTATCACTTGTTGGGATTTCTCCTTGATGCACTCTCGCGACCTGTGGAGATATATTTGGCTGAATTTATATGATAAGTGATGAAATAATCGATATCCGGTGTGTTTGAACTCACAGCCTCTACACAAAAATTCCAAGCAATTTATTAATAGTCCATGCGCCTAACTTGTGATATGGATAGAAAAAAAATAAAAATTAATTTTAGTTTTCGTGACACCTATTAAAAAGGAGCATTGGTCGGGACCGATCCCACGATCTTCGTCAAACAACCATAGAATCTGACAAATCCAACATGCGTCAGTTTATTAAATAGCAACCGAAATAATATTGTTTTGATTCAATTTTAATGACCTGAATAATAGCAACAATTCATGGATCTAAATCATAGACGTAGCACCGAAAAAATAAATGTTTTCCATCACTCCAGAGGGTAGAGATTTGGTTGACGCGCTACTTTCACTGGATTCAGGTTGCTTGCACCGGATTCAGACTTCGACAATGCTTTCTTCCACGACATGGGCCTTAACTTGGACATGATACTTGTGATCAGATCCATATCTATTGGTAGCGTCTAACCTCACTGTGAAAGAATCGGTTTCCTTGACCCAGGGATCCACTGATTGAGGTGAGACATTGGTGGATTGAATGTGAGATTCTGCTCTCTCCACCTGTTTCTTGAGTTTGTCTACATATTCAATGGCGTCCCCTAAGATTGATGCCTTGTCCATCTTGGAAATATTGGGCACCAGAGCCCGCCAGGGTTTGTATTTTATTGCAGGTTTCAAGTTTGGAAATGCAAACATCAAGGCCAAAGCTCGAGGAATTATGGATGGAAGCATATTCCAAGTGTCATTGAAAAGGAAAGAAATCGACCATTGTTCTACTGACTTTACAAGAAATGGACCTAATCTAATCTCGTCTATGAAAATGCAAACATAGAAGCATAGTGATACATCGATGGAGAATGTAGAGTCTGCCTCTGTGCTACTTCTCTATATCCATGCAACGCCTGTGAAACCTGCAACCATGATGATCGGGTTGTCGCTTGGTCATTCTCCATTCTCGTTTCGACGTAGTTGCAATACGAGTAGAATGGCACTGACCCATTTTTCCCGATCAAAACCTTCAATCTGAAATTGGAGAGCCGTGTATCCTGAAGAGAATGAACTGAATCTTAGAAAGAGAATGAATCAATGAAGGAATATTCGACGCGATAGAGTTTTATATGTGATATTTCAGGGCGGTGGAGATCTGATATATCTAAGCTACGAGAATTGTGCCTGGCCGCTTAATCCCTGGACTACGGTTTACTGGCTTCGGTGGGATGACAGAAGGAAGATGAGGTTGTTGGAAGGAGACCCTCTATTGTGGCTCCTCCGTTTAGGCCTTTCTTCCTCCTTCCATGTGTTTCTAGTAAAGGGTTTTTATGTGTGCGCATGGATTTTATATATTTAAACTTTTTTTTTTTTTAATACTCATTTATTTATTTTTTTGATATTTTAATTTGTTATAGAGTTTTTTTATATTTTGTTTGTATTATGTTTTTTTTATATGGGCCATTGTGGATAGGTTTTATTTGATCCATGTTTTTGAATTAGTGTTTTTAATTTTGGAGGATTTTTTTCTTTTTTTTCTAAAAATAAAACATATACCATAACTATATTTATTAAATATATTTTATTATTATTTTTAACATAGTTATATATATTTTTAACTAGTCATTATGAATTCGAGACGAAAACCTAGATTCATTTTTTCCACATAAATCTTAAGTCCATACATCTTGAAATTTTGTCACAAAAATGATAGAGAATGTCAAATCAAAGTAGAAATTATAGGACTAAGACTTCATCCAAAATTTTCTTCGATCTTCTAGATGCAGCAACAAGATTAAGAAGAGGCATGCTTATTTCAAAATAAATAGAATTGAAAACATAATGAAAAATGTTTTACCTCTTATGAAGACCTCAATTTCTTAGCTCTTGAGACTTGATTTGTTTTCCTCCTCCATGTATGTCCTTTTTCTTGTAGATCTTCACCTTAATGGTGGTACATGGATGGTTCTTACTGCACCAAAAACAAAACATCAAATTTATCCTAAAACTATAAAAGTTTATTATTTTTATTTTATTTTTTTCCTATCTATCTAAAAACTATTTTTATTTTTATTTTTTAAGGAGTATATTCATGCTTCAATGAACCCATTTACGGATTAGAATTTTGAAATGCTCATATCCCAACTTGAAAAATGTAGTTGATTGTTTGTAAGGATATGTGAAATCGACTTGACCTTCGATTTGCCGCAAGGATCTCTTGAAGAATTGATGAATATTGTGGTGTAACTGCTTTTTGATACCATTCCTCAATGTAGTCTTTGGGTTTGATTATAGATCCTTTGTCCATAAATGGTTGTAGTAAAAAAGGTGGCTCTTACTGCACCACCAAATCAAAATTATGGGAAATGAATGAAATTTTATGAAAACAAACATAGAGCAAAACTAAAAACAATCATATAATTAACTCTCATGTTACTAAGATCCTATTGTCACCAAGTTGTCCTTTCATGATGAGTTGGCTCCTTTCTTTGCATCAATCAAACCAAAGAAAACAAAACACTGAATTAAATTCCCTAATGCCTAATCCTTAGCACCATCCCGACAAGCCAAAATGTTGAGACAATTCAATTTAGCAAGTGCTTTCATTTAATTATCAGCAGGGGATATAAGTAATCTTGTGATGATCTTTAGAAAATGTATCTGAGGAGTAGGGACATCTAACTCTAATCTAAGAAAATTCAATCAAATCTCAACTCTTTCATTCTCATAATAAGACTTAGTTGTTGTAGGAAATAAACATAGCTCCCTTTTCAGGAGGTCCTCTCGAGATGTTTCACAAAACCTATCAGTAACAATCCAAGATAATCAAGTAAAAACTCATGCATTGAAAATAAATACACTTAAAAAGGCTTAGTTGTTTGTAGGAAAGAAAACACTTGCATTGAAAATAAATACACTTAAAAAGGCTTAGTTGTTGTAGGAAAGAAAACACTAGCTCCCTTTCAGGAGGTCCTCTCAAGATGTTTCACAAAACCTATCAACAATCAAGATCATCAAATAATTCTAATAAAAACAATAAAAACAATAAAGAATATAAACCTATTCAAAGCATTAGAAAAAGAAGAAAATGCTACTATGATCTATTTGGAGTGAGCTCAATTCTCCCAAGAACAAAGTAAGACATAAACTAAAGCATTATAAATCTAAACTAGAGAATGGAAACTGATGTGAAAATAAAGCTTGATTCTTATTCCATCATAAGTTGGATACAATGCTCCAAGAGTCCTCCCTTTGAAATGGACGAGGCATTCCTATTTAGACAAAAAATTAAGATAACTTAGATCCACAAATATCTCCTAGATCCACAAATGTCTCATTTGGTTACAACCATGTGCTCACACATATCAAGTGATATCTCTACAAATCCTCTCACACATATTTCTTTCATGATTAATCTCCATCCAAGATACTTGAGTAGATCTCCAAATCTTTATCAAATCTTCAAAGGGTTGAAGAGGAAATTCGAATTTGAGGCTTGATGGTCAAGTTTGAATTGGTTGGAGTCTTCAAATACACCTGTAAACATCATGAAACTCATCCCACTTTCATATATAAGTGTAAACATGTCATTTTCCCAATATTTAATCATAAATTCACTCAAAAACACTAAAATAGATGCATTGGAAAATAATATGTCTAAAATCCATGTAATCATGAAAATGGTTTAATGTAAGGGTATGGGAAAGTGTAATATGGTTAAAAGTGAAGTGAAAGTGAAGTGAAAGGTTGGTAAAAAGATGGTACTTTGGCGACCCAACAACTATATCTGCCCATAAGGCATTATGAAGAAAATTATGTCAATTCCTCTGATTCTCAACAACTATTTTTTTTTTTAAATTCTCACCAAGTTTTTATTGGTTGACTATGCTACCCCATTCCCTTGTGGATAGTAGTTTCCAGAATATCTTATTATGATCCCCTTATCAAGGGTGAATTTTTTCAAGAGTGTGGAAGAAAAGTAGGAAGCATTGTCAAAAATTAGAACAAAGGGCAATCCAAACCTTGTTATCATATGTTGTTCTAAAAATTGGTTTACTACCTTTTAATTAATGTGCGTTAGAGGGATAACCTATGTCCATCTTGTAAAATAATCCATGGCAGTCAATATATATTTATGTTGTTTCGAAGAATTGGGAGTAATTTCTCCTATGAAATCTATTCCCAATTGTTCGAATTGTCTGGATATGGTTATTGGCTGTAGCGAAATGACTCCCCTATTTTCTCTACCAACACTCAACTGAAAAGATTTACATTTCATGGCATATGCGTGAGCATCCCTGAACATAGGAGGCCAATAATAACCAAACCTTAATATTTTGTGAGCCATGGTTTCTCCTACAAAATGTCCACCTATTAGACCATCATGGAGCTCTCTCGGTACTCTTTCTGCATCATTTTGTTTGAGACATCTAAGGATCAAACCATCATAATTTATATGAAAAAGAATCTAATTTATGAGGCGATATTGAGAATATTTGAACCTGATGGCTCTCCTTTCTCTAGGTTTTAGGTTTTCCGAACAAGTTCCATGACGCAGGGGATAAGAAAAGTTTTCATACCAGGATTCTTTCCCTTGAGGTACATATAAGGCTTAGTTTCATCATAATGAGAACTCACTTTCCCAACCGGAGTCTTCTGCATTGATCAAATGTTTCCCCTAGATCCTCCTCTTGTGTGATTGGTACGTGGGTTACACGTGAAGCTTATGAACCTTCCTCATCATCATATATGGTGATTAAATCTATGAGGATAGTAGGAATACTTGTCTCACCTAATGCTCTTATTGTCCCTTGTTGAGCTGCATTAGTCACTGGTGATCCCACATATGGTGACATAGTGCTGGGGCTTCCTTGATCAACGGTCTCCTCTAGTGGAATTGTCTTTGATCCATTTAACTCTTCCTCGAGATTACTTGTATTTTCCGGGGTAATCCTCAAGGGTTATATCAAAGGGTTAAGTGGGGGATCTTTCCCTAATCTTTTCATAACTCTTTGGGCTTCTTCCAGTAACAATATTCCCCTCCTTCGTTCCTATGTTGCTTCTACTTCTTTGTTTTCTTCTTGTTAGATCTTAGAGTCACCCTCATATTGTGAGTGGATAAGCCCAATACCCATCAAAATGTTTGGTGGAGGTAGGTTTATGAGTGGAGGTCAAATGGATAAATCTTAGGACAAGAATGTTTCAACATAGGATCTGGACTAGCAATGCATAAAGAAATGAGTTCCTCATTAACTTCAGTCAGTGGTTTGCAGAAGGAAGACTTAGTGAGAAAGGTGGAAAAGTATGCCATGAGCATCT
>SNQJ01S0029310.1:131348-147825 GCA_010110895.2 Picea sitchensis | reverse complement strand
ACTGATATGTACACTACTCAACTTAAAAATAAAACAAACATACATGCTCCAGAATGCGTTTGTTTATGTACAATCCTAAACTAACCAATTTTTACAATGTTCTAGGTGAAGACAAACTTCCACCATAGCCACCTAAATTGTTTGGTAAGATAATCCTTCTTTTCAATGCAAATGATATACAAAAGGTAAGGGAAGTATGAAAGAAAAATGAAAACATGTTTTGGAACACTGATAATACCCCTAAATGATGATAAGATGAATAATTTTGCAGGATCCAATGCTTTTGGAAAACTCAACTCCATATATAACCCCACAGGGTCATAAAATTTATAATAAGGCACGCTAAACTGGTAAAAAATTACCTCCTTTACTTAATTATTGCTCACTTGTTGTTTGGTGTTCTCAGAGTGTACAGGTGGGTAAAGGATTGATGTAGGTTGGCTAATCCTAGGGATGATTTTAAGGATGAAAATTTATTTTAAAATGTAGAAATCTTGGCGAATCTTACTAATCCTTCATATGACAACTATAAATGTTTGGCGATATTTTAGTAAAAACATTCAAATTTCTAAGGATTTTATATAATTTGTATAAAATTTTGGCGATTTTTAAGGTAAAATTATTTTATCCTATAGAATTTGGGCGAATCGTTTTTAGAATAGAGAATCATTTTTTTGGAAAAACCATGGAAAATTAGCCCATGAGCGAAATTTAGCCCCTAAAATCATCCCTGGCTAATCCCAGGTGATATTTGATCATTTAAAAGTGTTGTATAGGAGATATGTTGCACATTTAGCTCTTCATTTTCTCCTTCATGGCCCTCCCAAGGATCATATTCATAATCATCATATACAGGAACCATGCTACGAGGTTCCAAAGAAGCCATGAAGAAGCTCTACTCTTTATCATCTTCACTGGGATATTCATCAAAAATTGGTTGTTTTTTGTCAGTATTCAAAACAACTTCTTCATCATAATCAGGGTTGCCAAAAACATCTGTTTCAAGGACATAAATATCCTCTGCATTTTCTTCATAAGAGCAACCAACAAAATATGCCTTCAATTCTGAAAAGCTAGGAAAAAACGGAGAGGAATATTCCCTAGTTTTTTTAACTAGCTTATCATCTATCTCAACTTCATAGTCAGGAGAAATATATACTGCAGAATACACTTTCTCTTTGACATCAACATATTGATAAGAGACATGCTGATATTCATGAATATTTAAAACAAAAGATACATATGATATGATGCCAGATGTTTCTGTGTTATTGCTATCATAATGAAGATCATTCAACACCTCATGATAGTCATGGTAAATGTTTTCTTCTACAGTTAATGATTCATCACAAATCAATCTTTCATGACTAGTAGAATCTTTATGGAGAAAAGAAAACTCATCACAACATCCCTCAAAAAGACGTTTAGTTGAAAAATACTCTTTACCAAATGAATTAAAAGATGCATGAAAACCTGTCAAAGAGATGATACTTGCAATTGGAAGAGATCAACACCAATCACAAGCAATCCCCTCTAATGAATACTTGAAAATATTTATCTGAACATCTTCATGCACGATATGAAGTTGATGAATAAAATCATGAAAATCCCATAAGTGGTCAGCTTGTACCTCCCACTCTTCTCCTTGAAATTTAGGAAGGCTACTTTCTCATTCATCTCTACTAGGAAATGGATTAGGAAAACCAACTATTTTTGAAAACTCATAGAAGGCATACCTCTTAGCTAAAATCTTCTCCATTTCAAACTAGTTGATTCGCCATGGTGAAAGATGAGTAGTCAGAATAATGTGTCCAACTTTAGTTCACCATCTAAAATTGGATCTCTGCAATGTCGTTCTTCCTAAGGATATTTTCAATCTGGAGCAACAATTGAAAAGCCTTCTTGTGAAATATTTCCTTTCTTCATAATATTTTCTAGGTTAGCTTCAGGTGTTTCCAGAGGGAGCTGTGGAGTAGACCTCGTGTGTCTGCCTTTGGGAGCCACAACCGAAAAAGTGGAGTCGCCAGGTGCAAGTTTAAATCTTCAAGGTATTGATTTCTAATGCACTTTCAAAATCATAATTTATTTGTTGTTCAATCCCAGAGAGATGTCTTTAATTTGTTCCTCAGAAATGACCCCATGAATGTTAGCACTAAGAGTCACCCTCATATTTTGAGAGGATAAACCTAGTACCCATCAGAATGTTTGGTGGAGGTAGGTTTATGTGTGGAGGTCAAATGTAGAAAGCTTAGTACAAGAATGTTTCAATGCAGGAACTGGACTAGCAATGCATAAAGAAATTAGGTCCTCATTAACTTCAGTCAATGGTTTAAGTTTAAAGGTGAGTAGAAGGAAGGCTTAGTGAGAAAGGTGGACAATTCTTCTATGAGGATCCGACTTTCAAGAAACTTGGTGAATAAAACCTTAGGCACAAGAGTAGTCTTGAACTCAAGTTTCAGACACTGGAATATATCACAACAACATAATGACCAAACCTCCATTACCACGTGACTACAACAACTCATCTGAATCCTCCATTTCAACATAATAAGGAACAAGGCAACACATAAAATACTGAAACAGGTCACAACAATACTATAATCAAACCTACGTTACAATACAACTACACCATAGATGATTTTAGGGGCTAAATTTCGCTCATGGGCTAATTTTCCATGGTTTTCCCAAAATAAAGATTCGCTATTTTAAAAATGATTCGCCCAAATTCTATAGGATAAAATTATTTTACCTTAAAAATCGCCAAAATTTTATAAAAACTATACAAAATCCTTAGAAATTTGAATATTTTTACAAAAATATCGCCAAACATTTATAGTTGGCATATGAAGGATTAGTAATATTAGCCAAGGTTTCTATATTTTAAAATAAATTTCCATCCTTAAAATCATCCATGAACTACACCCCTCATCTATATCCTCCGTGCACGAGTGTTTTAGCACAAATTAAACAAAATAATGAAAGAAACGGACTTCTATTAATGAGAAAATATCAAGTCTCATACAAAACCAGAGAAAAAATCTGTTATCAAAAATATTACAAAATAGGGAGCTTTGCTCAACCATCGACGACCATAACCAAAAAATGAACTGATCTATTTATAATCAGATCAGTCCACAACTTCCAAGAGTGTGATCTAGCCATCCCATTTATTGATTTCATCTACGCATCCTTCTGTTAGACTGTGCATGTTTCCTCCTGTCAAACATAATCTCAGATCAATATGGTCATGCAAGAAGGAACCCTCCATCATGGTACCTCCGTCTTCCAGTTCTGTCTCCTAGACCATATCTCCCAATATTCCTATTTATGGATTGAGCTGAAGTTTCTTTTTCATTAACTGAATCTTTCTCAGGATTGGAGTGCGGCTGGATGACTAGTAGGTGACCACTTATCGTTGTTGGATACAACATTATATTCACACATGATTTCGAGGCCGTTGAAAGCGATTTGGACACACACTACTTTCAGGCCCGAAATGCACCATATTCCTCCACATAGCCTCACCACAATATCGTGGATTGGATTTCGGCTCGCCTTTCGATTTTAATGCCTACATAGCTTATGGCACTGAAATGATTGGTGAGTGTTGATCCGATCGAAATCAATGATATGGGCATGCCTACTATTTTAACGCCCTCGCTAAAATATATCCACTTGCTTACTATGGAATCCCTCCAACTATGCTTGGATATGGCACTAAATTGAACCACGCAGGGGATATTTACCGCTGCAAACTGCACTTGTCCACTCACCTGCACTCATAGTTGTCACCCGTGACTCTGGACAATTTCATGTGATAACACTTCTCTTACCCCGAGGGATTCTTGAGTTTTCTTCTCTATTGTCTCAACTTTCTCATCCATAGACATTGATTTGAATTTGGTCATGTTTGGGTTAGCCCTTCTATGGAGCACTTACTCCCGATAATGGGATCCCTATGTAAATATATCATGAACATATGGATAGCATGAGTACACCTGTGATGCATAATGGAGTACCAGACCTTTTGGATCATTCTTGCGAAAAGGGAATGTGGGGAGCCGATACTCAAGCTGACTAAATCCCTCTTGTTTCTCCTATGCAGTGTCTTTTACAATGTAAAACCTGATATGAAAACCATAGGGTATGAATTACCTCTTCTTGTCTCTTATCAGGGAGGAATTATAGGCTTGCATAATAGTTTGGTAAGTTGTAAAAAAATTATCCCAAAATATGATGGTCCAGGACATGAATGGGGAGTAAGTGTGGTGCCTCAGTAGCCTCAAACACTATGATATAAGTGCTTGTTTATTCAAAATACCAATGGAATACTTTTGAAATCATATTTTTGGTCGCCGCTGAAAGCGTTGGTAATTATTTTCTAAATATGATGAAGTGCACTTGGTCTATAAACTCATTGCATATCAAGGCATAAAATTTCTTGTACCTATTCTCCCACAAAATTTTGAAATAAACATGCACAGGTAACTCATCAACATGTTATATTAAATTCGTACCTGTGAAAACATTTATTGAGTAGATCACGTCCAACAGGTACAATTCCATGTGGAAAGATGGTGTTTCTCCATCCTTTAGTGTATGGGCCTGTAAGATGTTGGTGCTGAGTTGTCTGGAAATGATTTCTCCTGATTTGAAACTTCTCCTGGAGATTGCCACAGTATATGCTAAGGGAATCCATGCTTATGAAAACTTAGAGAAATATTTTTCCCCATATAATCGACAGATTAAATCCATTAAATACATATATGCCTCTCTGAGAGTTACCATGATATACCAATCATTGTTCTTGTTTGTGAAATTCTTATCTTCCTTCCATGATGAGGCCAGTAACCTACTAGTGTCATGGAACTCTTAAAATATGACCACAAAGTATGTATTTATCCTTTCCTCTGGTCTTTGAGCTTGTAGTATTTTTGGACCTCTATTGGAAGAAAGACACCCACACATTCACCCTGTTCATTATTGACTGTGCATTATTTTGCATTTGTGTGGTCAATCATCCATCCTAGTTTATTTTTTTAAATATCTCTCCAGTTAATACTCCTAGTTCATTTTATTAAATATCTCTCCCTAGTGTGGGATAATTTCTTTTGATCTGGTGCTCACCTCTGTGTCACCGAACACTAGAGGTTCGGTAAAATACGTTTTGGTAGAAGTGCGGATAACTGATTCTATCTTTGAGAGAAAATCAATCTCCATTTCAGCACCTTGTGTAGACCCTTCGTCGACCTTAGGTTTTTTCATTTTGGGTGTTCTTGGTGAGTGCCTGGTCATTGGCTTCCTTAGAGGAATTTTCTTGCATAAAAGAAAAAATGTTATATTGAGCTTCCAACCAAACTCAACAAGTGTTATCGATACAATCATAAGTGTAGAAATGATCAAGACAATGCTTACCTCTTGCTTACAAGAGATTAACTTGGTTTTATTGGTAATCAAAGTCAAAGAGTGGGATGCAACCTCCTCCCTTATTTCTATCGCTTCTTCATTTTCCTTAGGAGATAAGCGACTTGCAAATAAAATACCATGTTTCGGCATAAACCTTGCAAATTCAAATAGAAAGCATGCTTACCTCATCTCATCAAGTCTTATATTCAAGGGTGTAAATGTGGTGTGCACAATCTACAACAGAATCCACACCATGCTTCAGATTAAATGCAACGTTGACTGGCGGCATAGGAGAGAATTATTTTGTAGTTAATTAGAGAATTAAAATTTCAACGGTTGGTCGACGTGCAGGATCGTGGTCTAGCTTACACAAAAAATCAATTTTTTTATCCAAATGTAAAATTTTGTCTTATCTCAGCCAAATGTGTCCCATCGAATTACCAAGCCTTTTCGCATTTACAAGAAAATAGTATAATCGGTATCGGGGATATGGGAGGATCACAGATCAATTAGGGTTGTCGACTTCCGTGGGTAAAAGGTTCAAACTAAAATGAGGAGTCCAGTGTTATAGAAATAAACTGATAGTTAATGAGTGTATTGGCATTGGCAAATCATCTTTGACGTTGTTTCATTGTCACCTCTAGGAAAAACTTTCGATGCTGACCCAAAACTGCCCCACAGTGCTGACGTGGAAATATAAAAATGACGTGGGGGGCATCAAAATATTACATGGGTAATACCTTAGCAATATGGACAACATACATGGAAAAACATGTGGTGGTTTATTTGACCCCTTGGGAGTGAGGATTGTTTATTTTCGGCGTTAGTGATTTATTTTTGACACATGTTACCATTCCCTTTCTCCCTATTCTCTAAAGTTGGTTGTGTATCAATGATCAGATATTGGTGATTGTTGATGCCTATGTTGATGGTTTAACTTTCGTAGGCTATAATCAGTGATCTATGTGCCCTTTCTCCCATTTTTACGATGTTGATGATACATCAGTGATTGACGATCGAAGATTATCGTTGTTATGTGGGCATTTTGCCTCTCTAATTTCTCCGATACCGATGATAGGCACGTGAATAAAATTTTTAGCTACGTAAACTTAGTCTAAATGCCAATTTTACTTAGAGAAAAGGTTAATTTGTTCAAAAATTCCAAACCAAACTGAATGTGATCGATGATAAAACATAAAAACACATAAAACCCATTGATCCCTACACAACTGACTAAATTCAGAAAAAAAAAAGTGGTACCTAAAATGAAAATTCACAAAAACCTTTTACGGTGTGTTGAGTGCTCAACACAATGGTGTGCAAGTCTGGAGAGAAGCTACAACTACAGTTGCTGCAACTAGCATTTTTTTTTTTTTGGAATTTCTCTTTGGTTATGGTTTGGAATTTCTTCCTAGTACTCTAGCTCTAGAGAGAGGTACGATACCTTGGTTGGCTATCGATTCTAGGGTTTTCTTTTGGAATTATTATTTTTGTCAAGGTTAAGGTGCTCGGGGGTGGCCTTTGTGCTTATGTTTGGGTGACAATATTTCTATATTCTCTATGATGAAATGAGCACACCTATTATTCTAAAAATCATGTGGTTATGATATATAATGTTAGCATATAAATTAACATAATCCATTAACATACATGAAAAATATGCTTATGGAAAGTAATTCAAATATTTGCAAGATATCAATTGGATGCGAAAATAGTATTTTTATTAATGTAATCAACATAAGTACATAGGTGAAAATGTTTTGTAACAACAGATATCAGAACCGATAAACTAATTCCTTCCAATTGGGCCTCCACCACTTCAATCCTCTACAAAGGAAAGATCACATGTAGGAGTCAATGAGGTTATATATCACAACATAGGAAGAGCTTGGGGGCTGAACACAAGAAGTTCAAAATTTCAAGGACAAAGGGATGCATACTCAATATGAAGTGAAATTTCTCCAGAGCGTCTTTTCTCTCAATGTAAAATTGTTGATTGTACAAGGCTTGGATATGGATCAATTTATAGCCTCCAAATGGAATTGAAGGGTTGAGTCGGAGCATTTCCAGTATATGGAAGGTTAAGGATCATGGATCACATGAAATGTCTTGGAAAACTGACATATTTTTTAATTTTGGGCACCAAACCCGATGTACATAGGTTGTAGTGGAGCAACCTACATATACGCTAGTTGTCTAACTGGTAGGGCGTGTATATGTACAAAAATATGTATTTCTAGATCTAGAGTGAACAAAAAGGGGACTTCAAATCTGTAGAGGGAAATGGAATTCCATCCAAGAAAGATGCATGGAGTGAGGAAACTTTTTCTATAACATATGCCCCCTAATGTGTGAAGTCAGATCAATATCTGCGATGGATGAAATATATTATAATACCCAGAAGTGGAGTAATGAAGACTCATATGGATGTACTAGTTACTCATGAAAATATTACAATCCATAATGACTTTGTACACATGTATTCCAATTTGAATTAAATTGCATATCCATGTGGATATATATATCAAATAGTTGTTCATGGCCATGAATAGGCAATAAAAATTGGGCATATGTCGTAGGCTGTCAAGACAGAGTGGATTCCAGTCTCAAAATCAACTGAAGATATATGCATACAATGGAGTACAATATTATCTTCCATGATCACTAAATTCATAAAGGTATTGGTCCAATGAAAGAAAACAAAATATATGGGATGTTGCTAATGTAATATGGAGCTATTCTACACTTTCTGTTGAAGGTGCAAGTCTACATCATGCGAATAGAGGATTTGAAGTTGAACACAATGAGACTTCATTTGATTAGTGTTCATTAAGGTATATTGTTAACGAATGTGAGACAACCTATCAATAATGAAAGTAGGTGTCAAGGTACCAAGTACATTCTACAAGTGTGAATAAGCGTGTTGAGTTCGAACACTTGAAGAATCCATTGATCAGGAGACATTGATGTATTCCCAACTATTGATGGAAGTAAAACCTACCACTAATGGCTGCAAGCCTCTATGTAATCATAAGAATGTAGGTCTCATTTCTAAAATAGATGAGCTGAAGTCCATAGAAGGAGATCCGCTAAAAAGAGAGAATTAAGGAATCTCTCATCATCCAACATGATGTACAAAGCAACATCTTGATGATTAGAAGGATATCGAGCGAATAATATTTTCATGAAACAATAACCATGTGCATCTCTCGCATGCACCAAATGAAAGTAGTGCATGAAAGAGACTCTCTAAATAACATCCAATAAGGAAAATTTCCGACGAAGGTGAGGAAACCACCAATAGGGATAACGAAATCCAAGACACTACATGAATCCCAATATGTGAATATGTTTCTTTCCTTCGAACATAAGGGAAGCCCCCCAGTCAATGATCAATGAGGAAATGTCATATGTTGGGTTCAATGTTACCTACCAATGATGAAAGTATGCCTAGGGTGCAAGGTATGACAATAGCTTCATGTCATTCTCAGATACACTAAGGGTATGGCCAACATGAAAATTCAAGAGCTCTGAGGAATGGCTGACATAGGCTTAAAACGTCCTTTGAAAAAGAGCATGAGACATATGGATAACGTAGGCAACATATATTTAATATTGATCATTTACAAAATATTGTGATGCAAGAGGCATAAAAAAACTCTCCATAAGGACTAGAAGAATAACCATTCGTAGGAGTAAACTCTAAGTAATGAACTCAGATTCCTAAGGTCATGATAAAGCCAAACCTTGGATGAAAATGGACTCAATATTTTGTGTTATATTCAAAGGAAACATGACTACTACCGATAGAAGATAATATTATTTTCTCGCCCATCTTTTTTTGTTTTTTCATAGGAAAAGAAATGTTATGATACAGGAGAGGAAATGAGTGTCATGAGTAAGAAAATATTTCCAAGTAGTGGAACATACCTATGATCAATGCAAGGGAATGCATGTGGGAAATGGAAACTTGGGGGGATGTTTCCTCTATAGGTAAAGGGTGTCAAGTTGCAACGGATATATGGAAGGCACTGGTTAGATAGTGATGATAATTGTTGAGGCAAGAGGATTATAGAGAGAAAGAGGGAGATGGAAATAGGCTATAAAATGCAAGTAGGATGATGGAATGCAATTACAAATTAACTCAAAAAATGTCATTTTTCATAAAATTAGTCCGTTAGGCCCAAAAAAGTATAAAATAATACACTGGAGAACTCATCTAGCCAATGAAGACTACAAGATTCCTTTTTCGTAATTACTCTACTTGGTCTGGGAAAGGGTTAAACTTTTATCAAATATATGTACTTTCAAAACCATTTAATGAGTGTGAAAGAGACAAGTTTACTCGGCTATCTTTTCATTTTTAGGGAGTCAGAAAAGAGCATAACCAAGACTTGAGAAGAGTCCCATATGTAATAGTCAGAATGCTTGTGAGAAAGAAAATGGGGTTCGAAAACAAAGTCATATTGGGACTATAAGGAACTCCTAGTCCTATGGAATAACTTCTGCATGGGAACCAAATCAAAAAAAGGGTTCTAACTAGGGTACCCATGTTTGGTAAGTCTCTACAACTTAATAAAAAAACTTATAGTAGTAGTGAGAAGGTTCTCTGTCGCAAATAAATGGGTTCATACCTAGGGCCTATGAATCACGGTTATAGGATGATGTAGGAATGAAAATAGGAGTTTAAACCTATCCTATAGGTCGATGAAAGAATATACCTACTGGAGGCACAAAAAAGCGATAGGATGCTGGAAATCCGCTAAAACCCCTAGACAAAACCAAGTCTTTCCACTCCGTTATTAGTCCAAAAAGCCAAAAATATAAAATATAGGGTAAAAATATACAAAGTGGGTAAAAATTTTCTTTTAATAGTAAAACTAATAAATTTTACCATACCATTTGATTTTTTCACCCACATAGTGCTTTTGAAGCTATTTTACCCACAATATTCCAATGGAAATTGCGGGAGCTACGTTCAACAAAATTGAAAAGAGTCTAAAACAAGTAAGTTCTCATCCCATTTACTTCCATTTCGGTGGTTTACAGTTCAATTTTAGTCACCATTTTTTGAGTATTAAAGGTTGTTAATTAGAAATAAGGTAATACGCGGGTGATAGTTTATCGGGTCGCATACATGACCACATGTATGCGGGAAAAGCGAAGCCTGCCCATGTATATGAAGCCCTATATGTGACTGTCATAAATATAGCCTGTGTACAAGTCTGCAAACACGTGTTTAAATAATATTAACTCAAATAATGGATTTTCCTTTGCAGGATGGTGATTAAATAGAGGGAAATGGAGCATGAGGAGGTGGATGTATTAGTATAAAGAGACGTAAGGCACCAACAAGATTTGAAAATATGTGGGATTTATAAATTTTGGGTTATCAAAGGAATGAGAGATCAACTGAGGTTGTTGCAGTTACTAATAAACTATTGGGATCCTGAGACAAAGGCCTTCAATATCGATGGAAAACCATTGAGAATTGAATTGGATGACATATACTTCATCGTAGGATTGTCTCACTAAGGTGATATGGTGAATATAAAGGTCCGAGGGGTTGGAGGTGGGAGAAATATGGAATATTACATCACCACCCACTATGTTGTAGGAATAGATAAAGTAGGGATCCAACTCCCTATCAAGGAGATCGAGAATGTGAGCCTAAATATCACCATGCTTGTACTCACATGGATATTGGGGTAAGCCTCATTGCACTAGGCATCGATGTCGCTCATGTTCTACGTTGTGGAGTGTTTGAGAACCACTTTTTATGACTGGTGTACCTCACTACTTTCCAACATGAAGAGCCAGTTGACGGATTGAAAACAAATGAGAATGAGGAACTTTGGGTTCACATCCATATTGTGTAGTTTTTTCTTTGAGAGGGTTCCATGTTTGAGCTCTAGAGTAGAGGTTACTCCACACGAACATCGAAGTCCAACCATGTCATGATGGAATGAGATGATGAGGGGGATAGGAGGTGGTAGGGTTCCAACCCCCTACAATGATTTGTTATTTTAGTGGTGGCATCAATGGGTCATAGAGATCAATGACTATCCCTATCGAGGGATCAACTAACGAGGGGACCTGGACATGACATTCCCACTAGGATCCTCCTTTGGAGAGATCAGTAAGAATTGATTTTTATATATTTCATTTTTTTGTGTTTTTCAATTTTGATAAAGGAAAAATAAAAACACAAATATTTTTGTATGGTATCAAGTATTAACAATTGATTTCATACATAGACGTAGGTCTGCAATGACCAGAGGGATTCCTGTGACATCGAAAAAGGGGATCAGGATATGAGCTAGTAGGAAGGGACACAAAGGGAGTGCTATATAATGTATAGGGGAACCTGTCTTGACGCACAAGATTTCTATGTTTGAAGTGGAGGATATTCTAGAGGTGATGAAGCAGTAGGTGGTGGGTGTACCCCATGCGTGGGTGTGACTCTTTTGGCATATTGAAAATGTCATAGTGTGCTATGATGATACGCATCTAGAATCATAGGCATATATTCCATGGTTATGCGATGTACTGCCATATGTGTATTTTGAGGGCATGAGCCCCATTTTGTACTAAGACACCATAATTTTTGGACTTTAAAGGATGAAGTATAAAAAAAATTGGTATTTGGATTTACTTATATATGTTACAATGTATGAATGTGTTTCCTTTACTTAGTTATGTGATAAATTCCAATCTAAAATATAATTAGCATAACCATCAGATACTTGATTATAACTTCTAGGGATGTGACTATAAGTAAGAAAATAAAAGTTTTGTTCCAAAAGTAATGCCCGTAGGAATCGTCGGAGTAGAGTATGATCTCTCATAGGGTAATTATCTTTTAACTGACATACAACTAACTGGGAGTCCATGAAAACTTCTAAATATCGAACACCATGTTACAAAAAAAGTTTCCTCACTCCATGCAACTTTCTTAGATGGAATTTCCATTTCCCTATGCAGAGTCGAAGTCCCCTTTTGCACCTTACAGAAATAAAAAAACATATTTTTCCACATATACACGCCCTATCATTTATACAATAAGTGTACATCGAGTTTGGTGCTCAAAATTAAAAATAATGTTGGGTTTCCATGCCATGTCACGAGATCCATGATCCTTGACCTACCCTATACTGGAAACACTTTGACTCTACCCTTCAGTTCCATTTGAAGGGTATAAATTGAGACATATCCAAGCCTTGAGGGATTCAAGAATTCAACTTTGAGAGAAAAGACACCGGAGAAATTTCATTTCATATTGATTTTGCATCCCTTTGTCCTTGAAAGTCTGAACTCCTTGTTCAACCCCCAATATCTTTCTTCTTTGTGATGGAGAACCTCATTGAATACTTTATATGAGTTTTCCTTTGGTGGAGTATTGAAGTGGTGGAGGCCCAGCTGGAGGGAATTAGTTTCTCGATTTCAATATGTGTCATTACAGATTTTTTTCACCTATGTACTTCTACTGATTATTTTAATAGAAATAATCGTTTATCATCCAATTGATATCTTGCAAATATTTGAATTATTATTCCATGGGTGTATTTGTCATGTATGTTAATGGATTATGCTAATATATATGCTAAAACTTTACATCATCACTATATGTGTGTATATATTGGTTGTTGAGGATAAGTTGCAGGTATAAATATTTGGGTTGTATGCTCAACGATGGTATTCATCGAATGTCTAGACGCGATAGTCTCATAGCCTTATCTTGTTAGCATTTATTTTATATAGAATACTTGGGATTAGAGTTGATTTATGCATGTCATTCTATCTGTTGTGGTTTACCCCTTTCCATAAAGAGATTTTCCTTGTAATAGAATTGGCGACCATGATGGGGATTGACCTTCGTTTTTGGGGTTTGGAGCATTTTTCTCCTTGTTTTTTTCTCTGTTAGCCTAAGTTTCCTTGTCTCTTGTTGCTTGTCAACCTATTTTTACTTTGCATATGAGTTTCTTGGCTTAACCCTTGCCTTGGCAGTGTTTTACTGGGCATACATGTTTTTTTCCCTTGACAGATGCATATATACACGAGATTTCTTCCTTTAGGGTGTGTATATACATGGATTTTTCTCAAACACTCATGTACATAAGATCTTTAGTATTTTTGGCTACGCTTGGTGTTTGTTGGGTGAGTTTGGTTGGTTGTTGAGTCTTCTTGGGTATCTTTCCTGGCTGTTAAGTCTTTATAGAGTGATAGGAAGCCTTCTTATTATTGAATTTTTGGGCGATATTCTTTCTTATCATCTTTTTCATTGGTTTTCCTTGTACATTGGTCTGAGTGCCTGCTTCTTGGTGTCCTTCTTGGCTTGTCTCTTTTTTCTTACAGTAAGTCCTTCCTGTGAAGTTGTTATTCAATCCTTTCATTTTCTTTTCTTTATATTGAATAAAAAAAAAATATCATATTTTTCATTATGGAATTTTCACTTTTGATTACATTTCATTGATTTTGACACATGTGGAGAGATTGCATTTCATTGAAATTGTAGATATTGCATTGGAAAAAATGCATTTAGAATCATACTGTCTCTTTGAAATTCAAGATTAGTGCTTAGAAGTATTTTTATATTTTCCTCTTTTTATATGTTGAGTCATAATACCATCAATTTCACGACCACACCTCTTGAGTAATAATAATCCATTAAAATTAACGTTGATTACTTAAAATTGAGTAGAAAATATTTTATTTTTCAGGGCATACAAACAAGTATAGGACATAGGGCCTTGGAATAGGACTTTGTGAGTAAACTTATCCAAGTATATTAAACTAAAAATATGTGTCTGAATAGGGAATGTTGAAACCCATTGTATAATTAGTGATGTCAAGAGGCTCCACACACACACCAGATTTAAGCACGAGGTCGCACGAAGTTGGTTACATAGATAGCCCTCTAATACCTTCTATTCCCCATTGTTTGGATGGTCTAGATATGGTCATTGGATGGAGAGGAATGGCTTCCCTCTTTTCTCTACCTGCACTCAAATGACAAGATTTACATTTCCTGGCATATGCATGAGCATCCCTGAATATAGTAGGCCAATAATAACCAACCCTTAATATTTTGTGAGCCATGGTTTCTCCTGCAAAATTTTCACCTGTTGGACCATCATGGAGCTCTCTCAGTACTCTTTCTACATCATTTTGTTCGAGACATATAAGGATCACACCATCATAATTTATGCGAAAACACACTGAATTTATGACGCGATATTGAGTAGATTTTAACATGAGGGATCTCCTTTCTCTAGGGTTTAGATTTTCTGAACAATTTCCATGATGCAGGAGATAGGACGAGTTTTCATATCAGGATTATTTCCCTGGAGGTACATATAATTCTTCACAACTCAATAATGACAACTCGTTTTCCCAACTGGAGTCTTCTGAATTGATCAGATGTTTTCCCTAGCTCCTCCTCTTGTGTGATTGGTACTGGGGTTATATGTGAAGCTTCTGAACCTTTGTCATCGTCATATATGGTGATTAAATCTATGATGATAGTAGGCATACCCATCCCTCCTGATTATCTTGTTGTCCCTCACTGAGCTACAGTAGTCACTTGTGATCCCACTTGTGGTGACATAGGGCTGGGGTTCCTTGATCAATGGTCTCCTCTGGTAGAATTGTCTCTGAGCCATTTAACTCTTCCTCAGGATTGCTTGTATTGACTGGGGTAATCCTCAAGGGTTCTATCAAAGGGTTAAGTGTGGTATCTTCCCCTAATATTTTCATAACTATTTGGGCTTCTTATAGTAATAATATTCCCCTCCTTCATTCCTCTGCTGCTTCTACTACTATGTTTTATTCTCTTACCTTGAGGGATTCTTGAGTTGTCTACCCTATTGTCTCAAATTTCTCATCCATAGACATTGCTTTGAATTTGGTCATGTTTTTGTTAGCCCTTCTATGGAGAATTTCCTCCCAGTCATGGATGCCCTCGGTAAAGATCTCATCTTGGAAGCTATAATGAGAATATGACTAGCATGAGGACACTTGTGACGCATGCTAGAGTACCAGGACTTTTGGATCAGGCTTGCGAAAATGGCCTCTAGGGAACCGATACTCAAGATGAATCAATCCCTCTTGTTTCTCTTGTGCAATGTCTTTTAGCATGTAAAACCTGATATGAAAACCATAGGGTATGAATTCCCTCTTCTTGTATCTTACCAGGGAGGCATTATAGCCTTTCATAATGGTCTGGTAACAAATTTCTCCCAAAATAAGACGGCCCAGGACATGAATGGGGAGTAGGTGTGGTAAGCAAGTGTCCCCGAACACTCTTATATAAGTGCTTGTTTCTTCAAAATACCAGTGGCCTACTTTTGAAATCATCCTTTTAGCCATCATTGAAAGGCTTGGGAATTCTTTTATAAATATGATGAAGTGCACTTGGGCGATGAAATCATCGCATATCAGGGTGTAAAATTTCTTGTACCTATTCTCCCACAAAATGTTGAAATAAACATGCCCGGTTAACTCAACAACATGTCATCTTAAATTCATACCTGCGAAAACGTTTCTTGCCCATATCACATCCAACAGGTACAATGCCATGTGGAAAGCTAGTGTTTCTCCATCCTTTGGTGTCTGGGCCTATAAGAGGTTGGTCCTTAGTTGTTTGGAAATGATGGCTCCCTAGTTGAAACTGCTCCCGAATATTTCCACGGTATATGCCAAAGGAATCCATGCTTCTGAAAACTTAGAGCAATATTTTTCCCCATATAATCAACAAATTAAATCCATTAAATACATATGCTCCTCTCTGAGGTTTATTATGCTATACCATTCATTTCTCCTATATATGAACTTCTTATCTTCCTCCCATGATAAGGTCAGTAACATGTTGGTGTCATAGAACTCATAAAATATGACCACAAAGTCTGTATTTAGCCTTTCCTTTGGGTCTCTAAGATATTATCATTTTTGGACCTCTATTGGAAGAAAGACACCCACACATTCTCCATGTTCATTATTGACTATGCATTTTTTCGCATTTGTGTGGTCAATCATCCATCCTAGGTTTTAAATGCAAGGAAGAAATGGGGTC
>SNQJ01S0029310.1:81597-123564 GCA_010110895.2 Picea sitchensis | reverse complement strand
TTTGGGTTGCTTTGTTTTATAGATATTTTCTATTACTTTTAGCTATCTTTGAAAAAAAAAAAAAAAAATCTTGCTTTACATTAGGTTGGGGTCATCTTTGCATTTGAAGTAGTGAAATTGCATGGTTTTTGGCATTTTTTGGTCTTGATTCTAAATTGTGTATTGGTGTACAATATTTTTGGATCATTTCTTGAAGATATTGATATTGATGATTTTAATAACATTTTTGGGACATTGTGCATCTGGGAATGATAAACGTTTTCTCCTTCTCGTAATATAACTTTCATTGAAGTGAAATATTTTCATTCTCATTTCTTTTCATTGTTTAGAGTCGGTCAAAACATCATTTAGTCCATGCCATTTTCCTCTGGAGTAAAGAACAACCTTAAAATAATGTGCTTATAAAAATTGATTAGACATTTTTATATTTTTTGGTAGCGAAACTACATTAGCCTAAATTGTAGGGATTTGGAATAGGTTGAAAGGATAACTTTCCAAAGCTATCAAACAAACATAGAATCTTGTGCTAGGGAGCGATAAATCCACTTATTACATTTTTTCATGGGAATCCCTTCTAACACAAGGGTCAATCACGAGGTCACATTAGGGCTGATAGAGTTACTCACCCTACTTTGTTGGTCTTGGTGTAGAGATTGTCTGTATTATTGGGGATCACTTGATAATAAAATCATGTGCAAACCTTCTCGAGGCGATTTCAGGATTAGATACTCTGCCTTTACGCGTGGATCAGACTTTCAATGGTTTCCCCATGCATAATTTTCGTAATTGGTAACCTTGGTAGCCTATATCTTTAGGGCTTTTATCATGGATGATTTTAGGGACTAAATTTCGCTCATGGACTAATTTTCCATGGTTTTTCCAAAAACGAGATTTGTTATTTTAAAAATGATTCACCAAAATTCTATAGGATAAAATTATTTTACCTTAAAAATCACCATAATTTTATAAAAACTATATAAAATACTTAGAAATTTGAATATTTTTACAAAAATATCGCTAAACATTTATAGTTGACATATGAAGGATTAGTAAGATTCGCTAAGGTTTCTACTTTTTAAAATAAATTCCCATCCTTGAAATCATCCCTGGTTTTTATACAAGGTGAATGTGGAGGGGGGAGTCTTTATGGTACTTGGAATCGACGTTGGCCAAACTCACTCAGGCTCCTTGGAGGATATAACCATGATTATGTGTGGGATATTGCATCAGGGTGTAAGTCTGTTAAGTAGGTCGTCAACATAACTTTTCCACCCGATCTATCTTAGCCCCTTGTTACATTGTTCCCGCGACGCTGGATTTCATCACCAACTAGTGTGTTCATTGTGAGAAGGTTTTGTTTGTTTGATTGATTCCTAGATTTTTAGCGTGTGTTGTTTATTTTTCCCTAAAATACTCTAGGTTGGATCTGTGTTTAATGGCGTCAGTTCCCGGAATGACTAATGAAGCAACCCCTGATTTGGGGGAACCTTTTGTTTTTCCTTCTTATGGAAATGTTTGTCCTCCTTACATTGCTACTTTGAGCCTTCCATGTCTCACAATTGAGTTACCGGTATGGCTGTTTACCACTACGATAATATAAAATGCAGCAAGTGCTTCAGTTGTAATAACTTCCCCCCAAGAACATCAACCTCATGTTGATCCTTCACCTTCTTCACCAGTAAGGTTATCTTCACCTTCTCCACTTGAAAGGTCTTCTTCCATTTCATCTTCTTTGCCGAGTGAAATCTCTGAAGCTAGTAACCTGGTGGATAATAAGAAGAAGAAAAGGAAGAATAAGAAGAAGAAAACTAAACAAGGTTCCATGCTTCCAACCACTTCCAGACATGTTGGAAAATAACCAGTTACTGTTAATTGTGCTGGGAGTCATGTTCTTAAGTATTTCCCTGGTCTATCCAAGTTTATAGAAGCATGGTCTATTCACCCTCACCATCCCATGTCATCAACCTATGAACAACATGTTGATGACCTCCCATCAACTAGTCAGGATACCGTTGGGAAGAAGAAAAGTAGAGTCAAGTTCCCATGTATGTTATGTGGAGGGATTCATCAAACTCACTTTTTCCCTCGTATGGACAAAGCCTCAAAATTATTGGAAGACATGACTATTTCCCAACCTCAACTTCCATCTTATCGCAAGCTTACTCTCAACCCACCTTTATTTGATGGAATGATCAATCCGGTCCCTTTGTCGGTCAGTCTGGTTGATCATATGGTCAATATGGTCATGTCCTTAGTTGAACTAGTTGACAAAGTGGTCGATTCGATCCCATATTCAGTCGATCCCACTCTCCCATTAGGGAGTGCAACCCAAGAGGTCGATTTGTTTCCACCCATCAATCCCATTCTCCCCTTAGAGAATGCAACTTAAGTGGTCGATTTGATCTCATCATCGGTTGGTCCTACTCTCCCACTAGAGAGTAAATATGATACTACCCATGTTTTTTTCATTGATACAAATTCTACTATGCTAGGGGGAATTCCTCCTTCTCCCGTGGAACCCCCTCCAAGTAAGGAGGACATTATTTTTGATTGGGGTGTGCTAATAGGACCTCATCTTCCCTCTCAAATTCCTTTCAATATTGCAGTACAATTTTGTGGTCGGGACGTTCCTCAGACACTGATAGATGAAGGTTCATCCGTTAGTATTTTGTCCTCTATTTCATGGAAATATTTGGGTTATCCTCAGCTTCTACCAGTTACCCAGAGTCAGTTATATTTTAACAGAAGAACAAGTCAACCTTTAGGGACCCTTCCTCAGTTTCCCGTAAGTTTGGGAGGGAAAACCATCTTTATTGATGTCATGGTAGTCCAAGACCCCATTTATTTCAATTTAATCCTTGGGAAAGATTATGTCTATGCCATGAAAGCTATTTTGTCCACTATTTTTCATGTGATATCTTTCCTGCATGATGGAAGAGTGGTGACTATTGATCAACTTTCATTTTTTGGTCCTGACTTGACCATCAAATCAACGACTTCCCTAAATGGTTTATATATGCAGTCAGTATCACCCTTGCCACATGTCAATTATGTGCCATTGTCTCCCATGCCTTCCACTACCGATGAGGATGACTTATATCCGGTAGTTGACATCGTGATCTCTTCGGTGGGGCTATTGGTGACTTATCTCGTTACCCTTGTCGCAACCTTCGACATGTATTCCTTCTAGAGATTTTTTCTTCCATCCAATGAACATATTTTGGAATCCATGACCATGTTTTGTCCCTTGACATGGTGTCCTTTCAGAGAATTTGTCTCTTGGAAGCCATGATCAACAAGAGAGTGTTGAGCATGGTCTTCTGATTTCAAGCTCATTAAAAAATGAAACCAACTTTGAGCATGGTTTTCTGATTTCAAGATCATTAAAAAAATGAAACCATATTTGAGCATGGTTTTCTGATTTCAAGCTCATTAAAAAATGAAACCAGCTTTGAGCATGGTTTTCTAATTTCAAGATCCTTAAAAAATGAAACTACTAGTGAGGATAGTTTTTGCGTCTTTGTAGCAACCTCATTAAAAAATGAAACAGTGTTTACAAGTATAGTTCTCATTAAAAAATGAAACAAATTCCCCCCCCCTCTTTGATTGAGTCAAGTACTTCACTACATATAGTATTTGAAGCTTCATTTCATCTGCATGTGCCATGGGATGAAACAATTATTGGGGGGAAATTCTTTCATCCTTTGGACTTCATGCTGATCTTTAAGCCACTAGCTTCTTAAGATGGGGGCTAAGTACCAACCATCCATAGATAGTGTATTGGGAAGTCTCAAGAATAGTTTTCTTTGGTTCAAGATTGTGTAAAAATGAAACCACCTACCTCAATCGTAATTTCCTATGGTTTTATCTTGTGTAAAAATGAAACCAGGTCCAAGCATAGTTTTGTTTAGTTTTAAGCTTGTGTAAAAAATAAAATCTATCCCAAGCATTTTTTTTTTTTTTTTTAAGCTTGAGTAAAAATGAAAACAATCCTAAGCTCAGTCTCTATTCTTTCTCATGCTCATAAATACTTGAGAATGTAACAGAGTAAAATTTTATCACTTTTTCAGACTCATAAAGGTTATACGAAAAAGGAACCTCGTGGAGTTCCCTTTAATATATTTTCAGACTCTCTAAACATGAAAATATGGCCGAGCGATCTTGTTCCTTTCACTCTCGTTAAAGTATTTGAAGAAAACATATGTTGAGCATTATTTTATCTCCTTTTTGGTCTCATTAGACTACTTTACAAAAAAGGATATTTTGGAGTTTTCTTTAAGTGTTTTTCAGACTCTCTAAAATTGAAAACCCTTGATTTTTCTTTCCTTGGAATCATTAAACAAACATCGAAAGATCCATATGGGATAGAACCACTCCTTATAAGGGTTCGTTAAACATACTCTAAGGGACTCATCCAAAGGATGAGCTTACAGTTCAAGCATATGTTATCCTCCTCAAGCTTGTGTAAAAACAAAGAGGTACTCACCATAAATGGTAGGGGAAAGTTTGGGAAATAAATGTATCTAAAACTGTATTCTATGGAAGAGTCACTTTTGAACATGACATCCTTTTACTCGTTTTGTGTCTAGGATGGAAAATCTGCCTGTCTCTTGATCATAATCCTTTATAATATTACAAATTGGTTTATGATCCCTATTGTTGAGTCGGTGTTTCCAAGACAGTTGTCATGTCGTCAATATGTTCAAAGATAAGTTCAACCTAGAAAGTATTCTATTGCATCGGCCATTTCTGCAGTCCTTAATCCTTCTATTGCATCGACCCTCCCTGAGTCAATCCTGAATCATTTGTTACTCTAATCTACTTCAAATATTTTTACTTGTTTCGTGTCATTGATGGGAGATACATTAAGGCCCTCATGTGACGAGTCTTTTCCTGTCGAATTCAACTTATTTTCTAGGAATTAGACTTAGAAACTAATTGGTACCTTGGAATTTGCATGCCTCAATGGAAGGTTTCCTCGCTTTCAACAATGGGTTTTCATTATTGACCCCTAATCGGGAGATTCCCTCGAGTGTTCGACTTCAACTCACAAATTCACATTCGTTGGATTGTACTAGAGTACCTTAGTCCTTGACATTAATGGTGATTTACCTCACACTTGTTAATGGTATTCATTAATGACCGGTAATAAAGTGGTTTCTACCATGTTCAACTTCAACACATGTATTTACATGGTTAGATTTGTACTATAGAGTGGTGGATATGAAGACCTTGGATATTTTCTGATAGATTCAGGTTGTGTTGGAGTATATTCAGATTGTATTGTTGCATAGATCCACAGTGTATGTCTTGTGGCTATGTTCAAATTTAATTCTTTAACACAGATCCACAGTGTATTTTTGGTGGCTATGTTCAGATTTGAGCCATAATGGCATGGATCCATAGTGTATGTTTGGTGGCCATGACCTGTCTTACTTGACATGGATCTTTGCACGTCGAAATTTATACATTGAGTCATTTTTATTCTAAGTATGTGAATTCATACCTCAGTGATGATATATTAATGTATTGTATTTCCTTGTTTGTTGGCACGTTTCTGACTGACGTGTTCCTTGTTCCCTACACACACTCGATGAAGTATTTCAGCTATCACGCTTTCTAACTTCATACTTTGGAGGGCTCACTGTTACACATTATTTTCATCAACCCTATGACCGTTAATTATGTAAACCTATCATTTTTCTTGAGAAGGATCAATGGCATGAATCCCTGAAGAAGAATGAAGACACATTTTCCCAGAAATATGAAAATTATCTTTTCCTTTGTAAAAACCTTATAAAAAGGGATCATCTCATCTTTCTTAGTGTTAAGGATGTGATGATATAGGATCATTTCAGTTTTCAACATAGTGGCCTCTGACATCGTCATAGTTTTCTCAGTGTTAAGGGTGTGATGATTTTTGGATGAAGGAAAAATAGGAGTTTCTCGGAAGTTCTAGAATAGAAGCTTCGAGGGTGAGGTGGCCTCTGATCGGTTTGGATACGATTCAAATTCATAATCTCATGGGATCATCCTAACCTCCTCACCCTATCCTTTTCATCCTATAAAAGGAGAGTGTTTCGCATAGGGAAAGTTAGTTATTTTGTAGCTTGGGAAATTAGCTTGGAAAATTTGGCTATAGCTTGATTGAATAGTAATTGTGAGTAGATATCAGATCTCCAGTCACAGAATCCATGGATCATAAGTGTGTGGGAAGAAAGGGATTGCTAGAATGGACCTTACAACATAAAGGCCTCAGTTGTATTCTCCTTTTCATATTTTTAATACAGGAATACATTTCTTTCCCATAAAATTGTCTTTATTTTATTGTATGACTCCTTGATCACATACATAAGTTTTTTTGAGTACATGTTGTTTCTTTCACTTCATTGGCTTGTGTCTTTTATAGTTTCATCATCCCATAATCCTTGTAATGGAGCAAGAATAACACTAGCACAGAAAAATGACATTTAAAAGGTATGTAATTTATCTCTTGTTTGTTAGTATGCTTGATAATTAAAACTTAGGGAAAGTTTTATATTTTGTCATGATTTATTCTAGTTTCAGGGCGAAACTAGGGAAATTTGTTTGTGTCTGCACTTACCGATTAATCTGATAATAGAGGGGCCTTGAGGGGCCAAGTGCTTATTTATTTTATATTACCCATTTTCTGTAATGGGGGGGAAATCAGTTACGTGAGCTCTAGGGGGAATGCCAAGAGGTTCTTTACCCCCACTAATTACAAAAACCAGTCCCTGGTCTGTGGAAGGGGTTCGTTCTCCCATTGGAAAATAATCTCATTCCCATCCCCATTTTGGTATTGTTGTTGGTCACTTCACACGTTCATTCCCCCGTTGTCATTCACTATTCATTCTCTCTCATGGAGTATTCACTCCATCCATTACTTCACTCACTCATCTTTCCTCATTTTTGTATATTGGCTTGGGATTGGAAGATGAATTGTTGAAGAGAAGCCACAATTTTTTGGATGTAGATATTTTTGGTGTAATCCAACCATGATTTGAGGTCTACATGTCTGATATGCTTGGCCTATTATTAGCTTTGATCACAGTTATGAGTCCTGAGAGTCCTAGCATGGATATTCTGGACCAACTGCAATGGATCCCTAGAAGGAGAGGGACTTCCTGAGGGACTGCGTGGAAGGGAAGGGTGGAGGTCTATTCCCTTGGGTGGTGTAGGCTATGTAAAAGAGATTTGGGTACTTGGATTACTGTGAGTGATGGATAAGCCTATGAGATATTTAGTGTTGACTGGTTTGGGAAGCCAATTAATACTCTGGAACCATCCTTGTGGATTCATAGCCCTGGCTCGAGGGTGACACTATTACTGAGACTTAGAACAACAATGTCTATAGTTGGGTGGAACGTCCTTTTTCTGTAGCCAGTTGGTGTCTTCTTTTATAAAAGATAAGTTCTCTCTGTTATGGTTTCCTTTTATTATGTATTTATTTCCATGACGTATCAAATTATAATACCTCATATTGTACCTATAATATGCATGCTTTCTATTTAATGATGTACATGATATATTGTACATGTCTTTTATGTTGTGGTATGAATATTGATCATTGCATGTATGTATTTCATGCTTCTTTATTAAGTAAGTGTTATCAGAGTCTCCAAATCAGCCAAGAGGTTCATTATTGGTGTGGCATGTCATCCTGTGGGAGGCTAGGTATGTTACAGTTTGGTAACAGAGAATAAATGTAGTGGTGTTTCCTGAATTGGGTCGTTGGGGAAATTACAAATTAGTATCAAAGGTTCTGGTTCAAACACCGGAATATTAAAGGCTAGAACAAGTGTGAATCGAGAATATTCGCTATTACAAATTATATATATATATGTGCGAATTGGGGGAAAATGATAGAAGCGTTTGAGTGAAATCCCCCAAATTCGTGAACAAATTTGAGTTTGAATGATTCCAGGATTGTCTTAGAAGTTAGTTGATTCAATCTATGGAGTTGTGGAGTCGAATTCAACTTGGAAGGTTGAAAATTCAAGTTTTAATGGTCGTTGTAATGATGGACAGAGTTTGGAGAATCGATGATTGAGATTGTGTTCGATCTTGGATCAACGGTCCCGATTTGTTCTTGAAATTTTTTTAAAATTTGAATGTTTGAAAGGTTTGGAGGAATTACCAAATCAACAACTGGGATTGATTCAACAATTTGAAAAATGAGGAACATCGATGGTTCCTATTGATTTCGATTGTTTTGGGATTTGGATCATCTTGGCCAGGAGATCAACGACCTAGATTCACCTGTGATTTTGTCAAAAATTCTAGGTGTGGAAGTTTGCCAACAGAAATCACCGATAGCCGATGGTCGGAGGTCATGAATTGGGTGAAGGATTGAATAGCGACCAAGGAAAATCTTCGATGGTCGATGGCCAATGGTCAGGGATTGACAACTTCTGGTGAATGTTTTCTCTTTCCCGGACAAGGAAAATATCCAATCTCTAATGATCGATGGTTGGGGATTGGCATAAAACCTCTGAAGTCCTGAATTCCAGAGTAAATATGGACCCTTCATATTCAGGTACACGTGTTTGAATATTGGCAAGGGTTCATAAATTCGATGTTCGACAGTCTGGGGGTGTGGTGGTGTTCAACAATGAAAAACCTCTGAAGTCTGAACCCCAGAGTAAATATAGACCATTCTGTTTTAGGACATGTGTCTGCAGATCAATCGATTTAGGAGTTCGGCATTCGGGGAACTTTTGGTGTAGTGGGGAGCAGTCTCTCGAAGTTTCAAAGTCCCAAAGTCGTGAGGCATTTCGGTGATGTGGCTTGTTGGCGTCACCTAGGGTGATGTGCACACACTTGGAGCTTGCCATGTGTCAATGTGCTTCATGTCTTTCAAAGACCGTTCATGACATTTATATATGACACGTGTTGCCCATCATATAGGGCCATGTTTCTGTGCTTTACTTTCTTCCATGTGGAAGTAGATCCTATAGTCTAGAGACTTGGCAATCCAGAGGATTCAAGGCATAAGAAGTTGGTGTCGAGGAATCTAGAAGGCCCGAAGTCTCGAGTCCATCTCAGCCATTGATTATAGTAGACACATGGTGCAACATCCCAAGGTCCATAGAATTGGTACTCCATATATTTTGAGTTGCAATTTTCTTACGTCGAGAACTCCCGAATTCCAGAATTAATCTCCATAGTTGATCAAGATAGGATGTGTGGCAATAGATCCCGTAGTCTAGAGACTTGGCACTCCAGAAGAGTTGAGAGTGTGGACAGTATGTAAATCCTGAAGTGGAACTCTCAGAGCTCCCGTTTACCATCGATATCATCCCTCGATCGATTTTCAACCACATGATCTTCAATATAGTATTTCTAACGCAAAAAAGTGCCAGGAAGGATTTGGTCCATGGTTTCGAGCCGTGGTCACTTGGGAAAGTGGCTTGAAGGAAGTTCCTGTGAATAATTTATTTATGTATTGACCCAGGGATAACATGGAAGTGTTATTTATATAAATTCTTCATGAGTTGAAAGGATATGTAGAATTATTGATAAGTTTTATTTATCATATGCTTATTTCTAACAAAATGTTCACTTGCACATTTTGAAAAATTAAGAGATTTACACACATCAGCTCATAATGCGTATTGAATAAATGGAAGAAGGAAAGGGAGCCTCCATCCATGGTAAAGAGGCTGAAGGCCAGAATACTAGAATTGGAAATGCAGAGACATAATCCAATGGATACAAGGGCCGAGGGGAGAAAGAGACGTTGCTAGAAACTTTGAAGATCCTGAAAATAGAAGTGCAGAGCTACAAGGAATAAAATGAGAGGTTAATGAGAGAGAAAAGTCAAATAAATGCTCGAGTTTTGTAGAGCTTAAATCAGTTGCAAGGTCAAGCCAAAAATGGCTCAAATCAAGAGGAAGAAGGCAGGTATCATGAAATAAGAAATGATCATGGAAAAGTGGTTTATTACATAAGTGCTAGTAGAGATCATAGACAACACTCACCTCCTTACTCAACAAGAAATTTTTATGCATCTGAATATTCCTAAAGAAGTCTAGAGGTGTCTCCTATTAGGCACCAAAGAAGGAGACATGAGGTGGACAGTTTACAAGGAGAACTGAGGAAGCTGAATCCACCATTCTTTGATGGTGAAAGAGAAAGGGAAGACGATGTTGAAGCATGGTTTCTTGGACTCAAGAGATATTTCCAATTTCACAACTATTCATCAAATGTAGAATCCATAATTTCTACCTACCACTTACATGGGAAAGTTGCAATGTGGTGGGATCAACTGAAGAAATTTGAACATATTAATGAGAATAGGATCACTTGGAAGAAATTCAAGAAGTATTTCGAGAAGGAGTACCTCTCAGATCATTTTTATGACAAGAAAATGTTGGAGATGTTTGAACTCAGGCTGGGAAGCATGACTATGGCAGAGTATGAGAAGAAGTTCTCGGGGTAGTTAAATTATGTTGGGTTTATAAATGATGAAAAGGTAAATATACAGAGGTTTTTTAGTGGACTGCCAACCTTTTATAAAGAAAATATTCGGTATGATGATTCCAAGACCTTAATTGAGGCTATCAGAAAGGATAAATACTTGTATGAGAAAGGCTAGGGAAGAGAATCCATGCATAAATCTTGGAAGGATAAGAAGAAGGAGAAGTCTAATTAGAGGAGGAAGGGATTCAAACCTCCTTTCAATAGAAATGAGCCTAATAAAAATCATCAATATCAATATGCTAAGGATGATACCAAGAAAGAAGACTCCTTGGGAAAAAGGGGAAGACCACCAATCCATTATTGGGGATGCAAAGAAGATCGCTTGTATAAGGATTTCCCACACAAAAAGGATAGAGTGAAGATTGTGCACAACATCCAAGAAGCTACAACAATCGAAGACATGGGAAGGATTTATGCATCCTTAGATGTTTGACAAGAAAAATACCAATCCAACATGATCGAGGTGGAAGGTAAGATAAAAAATTAGTCTATTTCTATTTTAATTGATTCAAGATAAATTCATTGCTACATTGATCCTAAAATAGTGGATAGATTAAATTTGGAGAAAAAATAAGCTTGGGAAATCAAGTTTGGTTCAGCTAGCCACTAGAACCAAAAGGAGAATCCATGATATGGTCAAAATTTGTTCCATAATTCTTAATGGTGTGAACACTAGTGTTGACCTAAATATCATACCATTGGGGTCTTATGATATTCTAAATAGAACGGATTGGTTGGAAAAGCATCATGCTATCCTAGACAGTCATAGAAAGAAATTTACATGGATTGATGTATATGGAAAACATAGCACTGTGAAAGGAGTTCCAAGACCCATCTCTATAAGGGAGATTTCATCCTTACAACTAAAGAGATGTTTTAGAAAAGGGTGTCAATTGTATGCAGCCCATGTGGAGGATCCAGAAAAGACAAAGGGGACAAGCCTTGAATATTTCTCAATACTGCAAGAATTTGAGGATGTATTCCAAGAAATACCATGGTTGCCACCAAAAAGGGAAATATATTTCTCTATTGATCTAGTGCCAGGAGTTTCCCCGATGTGAAAAACACCTTACAAAATGAGCACACCATAGTTAAAATAATTACAAATGCGGTTGGAGGAATTGTTGAAGAAAGGGTACATACACCCAAATGTTTCACCTTGGGGAGCACCAGTACTCTTTGTCAAAAATAAAGGTGGAAACTTGAGGTTGTGTATTGAATTTCGACAACTGAATAAGTCTACTATAAAGAACAAGTATCCTCTACCCAGAATTGATGACCTCTTTGATTAACTAAGAGGAGAAAATATATTTTCAAATATAGACTTGAGATCAGGATACCATCAAGTAAGAATTAAGGAAGAAGACATCCATAAGACAACCTTTAGAACCAGGTATGGGCATTATGAGTTTGTAGTGGTTCCATTTGGATTTTCCAATGCACTAGCTGTCTTTATTTGCTTAATGAATGGAATATTCAGAAATTACTTGGATAATTTTTTCATAATATTCCTGGATGAAATAATTTTCTATTCTAAGTCAGAGGAAGAGGATGAACATCACCTAAGAATAGTACTGCAAGTGTTGAGAGAATATTAGTTGTATGCCAAGATGAGTAAGTGTTCTTTTTATCAATAACATATCCATTACTTGGGGAACATTATTTTAGAATAGGGTATAGCAGTAGACCCTGAGAAGATTGAATCCATTAGAGGACGAGAAGCACCCAAGAAGGTTTCAGAAGTTATATATTTTATGGGGTTAGTTGGTTACTACCAAGGGTTTATAGAAGGGTTCATTAAGAATTCTCATCCCATCACTTCTTTGCAAAAGAAGGGAATTAAATTTGAATGGACACCTGAGTGTGAAGAAAAATTTAATTCGTTGAAGGAGTTACTTACTAGTGCACCTATTTTGAATATTGCTGACCCAAATGAGAATTTTTTGGTATACACAGATGCGTGCAAGGAAGGAATTGGTGGATTCCACACTCAAAATTGAAATTTCATTTGTTATGAGTCCATAAAGCTTAAGGAGAATGAGAGGAACTATTCCACACATGACTTGGAGCTTTCTTCCATTGTTCATGCATTGAATATGTGGAGGCATTATCTCATGGGAAAGAGATTTGAATTAAGAACATATCACAGTGGTATGAAGTATCTTTTTGATCAACCAACTTTTAATGCAAGGAAAACAATATGGCTTGCATTATTAAGTGAATACTAATTTTATATCAAGAATATAAAAGGAAAAGAAAATAAAGTTGTCGATGCACTTCGTAGAAGAGTGCATCCTATGCCTACTACAACTGTCAGTATGCATCAATCAGAATTGAAGAGCATAATTTTGGACGTTGTTGTTATAGATCAACAATACCTACAGGTAAAGGATAGCTTATAATGAGGAGATATACAACAAAAATTTAAATAGTATGAGATAAAGGAAGATGGACTACTTATGCATAAAAATAGAATTTATGTTCGTAGTTCCAGATAACTTAGGAATTTGGTATTAAAGGAATTTTCTAATGTTCCATATGTTGGACATCCCAGTTACCAAAAAACAATTACAATAGTAAGAAGCCAATTATTTTGGCCGGGAATGAAAAAGGATGTTGTTGATTACATCGCTAGATGTATGGAATGTCAGAGAGGAAAGGATGAGCATAGACACCCAACAATTTTTCTACAACCATTACCAATTCCAGAGAAGCAATGGGAAGTGATAACCATTGAATTTATAACTAAATTTCCCAATATAACAAGGCAACACGATTCAATCATGGTAGTGGTTGATAAATTGACAAAGGATGCTCATTTTGTTCATGTAAAAACAACTCATACAATAGCTAACATTGCAGAAATTTACATGAAGGAAATTTCTAGGTTGCATGGGATACCTAGGACGATTGTATCAGATAGAGACACTAAGTTTACTTCAAATTTCTGGAAAGGATTATTCAAAGGATTTGGTACAAATACAAAATTTATCACAACATACCATCCATAGTTACATGGGAAGGAAGAGAGGTTCAACCGAGTAATTGAAGACATGTTAAGAATGTATGTGATGGATAAGCCATCCAAGTGGGAAGATTACCTACACTTGGTTGAGTTTTCCTATAATAATGGGTATCAAGATTCATTGAAGATGAGCCCATTTGAATCCTTGTATGGTAGAAAGTGTAGTACTCCAGTAAGCTGGGACAACCAAACATATAGAGTGGTACTTGGGTCGAAATTTCTCAAGGAAATGGAAGACCAGATGGTTAAGATTAAGCAGAATTTAAAGACAACTCAAGATAGACAAAAGGTTTATGCCAACAAAAATAGCACAGCAAGATAATTTAAAGTAGGAGAGCATGTGCTCTTGAAAGTAAATCCCAAGAAGATCCCTTTGAAGTTGGGCAGTTGTACAAAGCTAGCAGCCAGATACTGTGGTCCATTTGAGATATTGGACAAAATAGGGCCATTTGCATACATGATTGCATTGCATGTTTCCATGAAAGTGCATATTGTATTTCATGTCTCTTTTCTAAAGAAATATGTACATGATCCTAACCATGTTGTTGATTTTCATCTGATTCAGGTAAAGATAGAGGGAGACTTTCTGGTCCAGCTAGTGCAAATACTAGACAAAAAGATAAAAATGCTCCAGAATAAAGTTATAGAGCTGGTGAAAGTTCAGTGGACCTGCTACGCTACTGAAGATGATACCTGGGAGCATGAAGATTCCATGTGGGCAGAGTACCCTCAACGTTTTGAATAAATTTTGGAATTTTGATTCATGTTTTGTATATGCACTGAGGACAATGACAAAATAAGGGGGAGGAGATGTAACACCCCAAATTTTGATCCCCCATATTAAATAATGTATTTTTACATTGCTAAGAGGATAGAGTGCCCAAACAATTATTAAAAGGCTAGTATGCCTAAAAACTGTAATGTTTTGATCATTATTAATAATAAATACATCATTGGTTGTTAGACGAACAAGGACTAAAGTTATGGAGGTATATGATTCCACAAGAGAGGGGGCTTGAGGGGCCACGTGCTTATTTATTTTATATTACCCATTTTGTATAATGGGGGGGAAATCAATTATGTGAGCTCTTGGGGGAAGGCCAAGAGTTTCTTGGCCCCCACAAATTACAAAAACGTGTCCCTGGTCTATGGAAGGGGTTCGTTCTCCCATTGTAAAATACTCTCATTCTCGTCCCCATTCTGGTACTGTTGTTGGTCTCCTCACACATTCATTCCCCCATTTTGATTCATTGTTCATCCTCTCTCGTGGACTCTGCATTCCATCCATTCCTTCACTCACTCATATTTCTTCATTTTGGTATCTTATATTGGGAAATGAATACAAACTACTAAAGAGAAGAAACGATTTTGTTGGTTGTAGATATTGCTTGTGTAATCCATCCATGATTTGAGGCCTGCATGTCTGAGATGCTTGGCCTATGATCATCTTTGATCACAGCTGTGAGTCATGAGATTCCTAGCATGGATATTCTGGACCAATTGCATTAGAACCCTGTAAGAGAGGGGCTGCCTAAGAGACTACATGGTAGAGAAGGTTGGAGGTCTATACTCTTGGATGGTGCAGGTTGGGTAGAAGAGAGATGGGTAGTTGGATTGTTGTGAGTGTTGGAGAAGCATGTGAGAGCTTGAGTGTTGACTAGTTTGGGAAGCCAAGTAACACTCTGGAACTGTCCTTGTGGATTCATATCCCTGGCTTGGGGGTGACACTATTATTGAGTCTCAGAACAACAATGTATATGGTTGGGTGGAACATCCTTGGTCTGCAACCAATTGGTGTCTTATTTTATAAAATATAAGTTCTCTCTGTTATGGTTTCCTTTGCTTATGTATTTATTTCCACTGTGTATCAAATTATTATACCTGAGATTGTACCTATAATATGCATGCTTTCTAGTTAATTTTGTGCATGTATTTTATGTTGTGGTATGAATCATGATCATTGCATGTATATATTTCATGCTTCTTTATTAATTAAGTGTTATCAGATTCTCCGAATTAGCCAAGAGGTGCGTTCTTGGAGTGGCATGTTGTCGTGTGGGAGGATGGGTATGTTACAGTTTGGTAACAGAGAAGAAATATAGTGGTGTTTCCCAGCTTGGGTGGCTGGGGATGTTACACATTACCATGTGGCATTTCAAATCCATGTGGAGTACACAGAAATTACGATCAAATGCATTGAAAATGATGAAGGTGTTGTGACATGCATGATGTCCCTAACCTATTGGAAAACCATTGGCTCTCCAAATCTATCCAAATCTATGACTATGTTGATAGCATTTGATGGGAATTCATTTGGACCCCACAAAATTCTTCCTTAGTTTATGGTCCAGTTATGTGGGAAGATAGTGGAGGTTGATGTCGAGGTGGTTTCAACTATTGATATTATGGTAGTTGTGGGAGTTATTAACCTCCATGTGTAACCTTGAAAAGACTAGAATATTCTAGGAAGGAAGAGAAACCCTAAAGCTTCGAACAATAAGACGATAAGATAAGTCAGTAAAGATATTAATTTAATATTGAGTTTTATCCCCTAGGAAGAGAAGTTGGCCCAGACAACTAAGAAGGAATAACATAAATATAGAGCTCTAGAGCTCATTTACCACACACTCACTCACAATTGCAGAAATTATTTGTGTGCAAGTCTGGAGAGTAGTTTTAACTATAGCTACTACAACTTGTATTTTTTGTTTTAGGCTTGGACCCTCTCTTTGTTATGGTTTGGACTTTATTCTTGTTATGCTAGCTCTAGAGAGTGATACACTACCTTTATTGACTATTATGCCTAGGGTTTTCTTCCGAAATTATTCTTTGTCAAGGTAAAGGTGCTCGGGGGTGGCTTCGGCCTATGGTTGGGTGATAATATTGTTATATTTTCTATGGTGAAATGAGCACACCTACTTTTCTAATAGGTTATGGGACCACACAATCTTCAGATAGTCTAACCGTTGGAAGATAGATTGAGAGGATTTTCTTAGTTACAAGTGCAGTTGCAATCAAAGTTTTTGTTGCAACAACGAAACCCTAACCCTCTTGTTGAGGCACCTTAAGTGAATATATTGACCTAATTTCTAGATATCCTAGTGCACCCCAACTTAGCGCACCTCCTGGTACTCTCAATAAGCTAAGATGTCAAGTTTGAGTTTTTGTTCAAATTCAAAGTTTGACCAAGTCAAAATCAAAGGTTGACCAAGTCAAAATCAAAGGTTGACCAAGTCAAATTCAAAGTTTGACCAAGTCAAAGAAGTCATGACTTACTCTTTGAAGTCAGGAAAAAACTTATAAGGGGCTTCTAGATTTAGAGCATGGAAAACAAGGATTGACCTCATCCTTGCGGAGACTAAAGTGTTGGATATTGTGAAAGGAAAGATCGTGGAACACAGTTTGAAGAAGAAAAAGAGAAGGAACCTCAGAACGTTGCAGTTATGAAAACGTTCAAGGAAAATGAAATAAACTCTATGAGTATCATAATGGAATATGTAAAATACCACTTGATAACCTACATGTCTCATCTTGACTCATATAAGAATATGCCCTAACTAACCTCTTATTAGTAAAAAACATTTGACAGGTAATGAATCTGAAGAATGATCTCTATGAAATGAAAATGAATGATGATGACAACATAATAAAATCATAACTTGTGAGAATATCTCTGTTAAGAGATCAACTACAAGCTATTGAAGAAATCATTTTAGAGAAGGAACTGGTAAATATAGTACTCAATGGCCTCCCCAAGACATGGGATGCATTTTCTGCAAGCCTAAACACAAGATAGGAGTATCCCACATTTGAAGAGATTTGGAATTGTTGTGCACAAGAAGAATCAAGGATTAACACAAAAGAGAATAAATATGATGACCAAGCCTTCACAACAAATCTCAATAATTTCAGGAATAAGAGGAAGTTTGGCTTAAGGTAGAAACAAAATCAAGAAAAGGATATGTCAAAAATAAAATGCTTCAACTATCAAAAATATGGTCACTACAAGAACCACGGTCATGAGTTAAACAAAAGGAAGGAAGCACACAAAGAAAAAATTGTTGAAGAAAAGGAACCCTCAAATAAAGTTAAGCAGGATGAAGCAGACTTCTTCTTCTAAGTCAAGCCAACAATATTCTTCAAAGTTCATGTACATACCATGTTTAAATAGTTCTTGTACATATCATTTATATCTATTTCTTATAAGATAAGATGTTTAAGGGAAATGATACCTATTGAAGAATAAATAGATAAGGATTTCTATCACGATGACTCAAGTCAAGCAATACACATGAAAAGATAAAGTACGTTGAAAATCTTTGGTAGAAATTCTTGTGGAAGCTATTGTATAACTAACAACTGCCAGATAAGCCCAAATCAAAATCAAACCTAAAGACACCTAGAAGAATTCAAAATAGAAAGAAGTCAACAATCAAGAGGAAATTAGAAAAAGACGTGTGACACTTTGCAAAAGGCAATAAGGATGCAGACAAAAGCGTGGACTCTCTTAGACAGAGGGAGTTGATTACACAATTCCAAAAGAAGATCATGTATTCATGTATGAAACAATGATTAGGAGGGATATGATCCATTGAGGATTATCAAGTATTTTTCCATGTTCCCATTGAAAGTATCATCCATGATAAGAAATCCATGTTCAGGAGAAGTCTTCTTAAAAAAGAAGCCTTAAAGTATCCTTGGTTGTCCATATACATCCATGATCCTATGATGAAAGAAATAAGTTGGAATCTTCAAGGCATGAAATATATAGAATAATCCATGGACCCAAGAGCTAAATAGAAACATGGGGAAGAACATGAAGATTCAAAGAAAGAAATAAAATATAGAACTAACAGTTATTATATCGAAAATCACAAGACTACCATCTTGGTTTGAACCCACTAGAAGAAATCAAGTAGAAGAAATGGAAGTTATGATCAATAATAGTGTATGTAAGAAAATGTGAAAAATACTTATGACTGGAAGCATTGTGAGATTCAGAGGTTCTTATAGAAGGAGGGAGAAGACTATGGTGATACTTCGATCTAGTAAACCAGTCATACCTCTTGCAGTATCCATGGATTGGAATTTACATGTGAAAGGTTGTTCTTCCCAAATAAAAGAAAGAAGCTTATACCAGAAAGAGACCCATGTATGCAGATATAAGAATACCTTGTATTGATTCAAACAACTTGATAAAGAGTAACTTATATATAACAGAATCATGGTGAAAACCTTCTATGACAGAAACAGTGTATCATAATGATTACTCAGAAGTATGGGATGATGGATTGATAATCCATGAAAAACTCCTATGATGACAAAAGAAGTGTTACTTGGATATATTTAAGTTTTAGATTTTCCACGATGTCATGAGCTAGTAGGAAACAAAAGTAATAAATTAAACCATGATATATTGATCAGAGATATGTGAAGCCGTCAGAGAAAACCATTGATCCATGACAGATCGAAGTACATTGAGATCAAGAAATATATTATTTGTGATAAATTACAGAAGAGAGAAGTGGTGCACCAGTATATTTCCACCGATGAGCAGATAACAAATATTTTGGTAAATCCTCTATCCAAGATGAAAATTTTGTATACTTAAGGAACAAGTTGGGGCTCATGGATATGAATTCCTTATTGAAAAAGGAAGTGATTAATCCTAGGTTAGGAGGGAGAATTGATATGTTATAGATTTATAGACAATAATTTTCTAGTTCGTAAAATGGTACAGGTTAGGAAGTTCCTTTCCAGTCTGGAAAGTGGTTCGAGATTTATGACGGACGAGAATTTTCCATTTTGAAAAATGGTCCAGATTGGACAGTCGTTTTCATAATGAAAATGGTCTAATAGATTTTTGATGTACCATAGAAAGTGATTCCCCTTGTGGCCAGTGTGGGGGAATGGTATAGGAAAATCATTCTTCTTGGTAGTCACTCTGAGTAGTGGTCAAGTAGAATGGTCCTCCTCGCTAGGCAATCATTCTTTCAAAGTTCACATTTGTGAACAGTTTTGAATAATGGTATATTTTGGAGGTTGGTATAGGATAGTCATTTCCATAGGAAAAGTTTGAGACATTCATTCCCTAGGGCAAGGTCATTCTATACAAGTTTCACTATGATTAGTGTCAGAGGAATGTCCTAGTTAGGTGAATGGTCTAGGTTCATCAATCAGGGACAGGCATTCCCTAGGGCAGACTCATTCTCTCCAGGTTGCACTATGATTAGTGCCAGAGGAATGACCCAGTTAGGTGAATCTTTCAGGATCATAAATCAGGGACAATTATTCTTCTATGCTTGAGAATAATAGTCAAGGTATCCCATGTCTTATGTTTTACTTTCTGAGGGAATATGCTCTTCCATATCTCACAGATGTGAGTGGAAGAATGGCCTAGATGACTCAATTTGTATCATGATATTGTTATGTAGGTTGATATCGGATGATATGATTACTGTGGAGACTGTATGTCTCTGGATAGTAGCTATATGCCACTCTGGTGGATGTGTTCCACTTGTTGTGACTATGTGTCACTAGTTAAGTAGTCGTGTGCTACTTGGTGTGGTTCTGTACCATTGGATAGTAGTTGTGTACTACTATGGATAGACACAATTGTTTTCTATTGAATGACATTGTTTTGATTTCCATTAATACTATCAGTAGTGTTGGAAATGATTACCAGCTAGATGGATAGTCAATGTGCTAGTGGACAGAAATTCTCAAGGCGGAAAATGGTTCAAGAAAATTATTCTTCTAGGACGTATGCCCAGATTAGAAGAATAGTGCGTGTAGCCCATGGCATGGATTCCAACATTTGTTGGAAAAATTATTCTTCTAGGACATATGTCCAGATTAAAAGAATGGTTCTTGTATCACTCTGTGGAGTGAGTGACTTGTTCATCATCATGCTCGATTACTTAGATGGATTATGGATTCGATAGATGATGCAGTTGATTCTATCAAATGATACTTATTGTGATGATTTTTATCGTGAGTTCATCTACGTGACCATGAGATAACCTATGTGGCTATTATGATGCTATCAGTTGAATGGTTTGTTTGTTCTCAAGACCATTTCCTTTGATACCTCCCTAGCTAGGAGGGAGGGTTGATATTATGGTAGCTGTGAGAGGTATTAACCTCCACGTGTAACCTTGAAAAGACTAGAATATTTCGGGAAGCAAGAGAAACCCTAAATCTTTGAAGAATAAGTCTAGAAGACAAGTCGACTAAAGATATTAATTTAATACTGAGTTTTATCCCCTAGGAGTTTTATCCCCTAGGAGTTTTATCCCCTAGGAGGAGAATTCGTCCTAGACAACTATGAAGGAATAGTATAAATATAGAGCGCTAGAGCTCATTTAGCACACACTCACCCGCAACTGTAGGAATTAGTTGTGTGTGAGTTTGGAGAGTAGTTGCAGATGCAGCTACTGCAACTTATATTTTCAGTTTTAGGCTTGGAATCTCTCTTGGTTGTGGTTTGGACTTTCTTCTTGGTACGCTAGCTCTGGAGAGTGATACGCTACCTTGATTGGATATTAGGACTAGATTTGTTTTCCAGATTTATTCTTTGTCAAGGTTAAGGTGCTCGGGGGTGGATTTGACCTATGGTTGGGTGGAAATATTGTTATATTGTCTATGGTGAAATAGGCACACCAAATGTTCTAGAAGATGTGCCTCTCAACTATAATTTACTACTAGGGCATAATTAGACTTATTCCATGATAGCCATCGTGTTTTCCATTTTCTCCACTTTATGTTTTCCCCACGAAGGGAATAGTGACGATTGATCAATTGTACTTTGCACACACTAGTCCTAATGCATCACTTGGACCTTCGGTCCCTGTTATTGACAATTATCAGTGGCAAAATTAGGATGTTGGTGTCAGAATGTATTCCTCTCTGATTGGTAGATTTGATTTCATGACACCAATTCACCACATTCATGCCATTTCCAGTGAGTCTTCACCATCGATGAGGTCTATTCATTTATGTACTTTGTATTTCAACGACTCTTGGAACCTACCTTCCCCAACTATGTTGCATGAAGTTAATTCAAACATTAGGATCAGAATGAAACTTTCATTGAAAGCAGTTGTGTATCAGTATATTATTGGTGCTACTACTGACCTGGATCCTTCCTCCTCATGGACAGAGGAGGTGGATCATGTTCTATAGCCCGTATGGGCCATTCAATCATCTTTTTTGCATGATTTCCTTGATGATACTTTACCTTAATATGAATCCATATTAGAGGACATGTATGGTCCTGATAGGCCTTGGGACAATATGCATCATCGCTCCTATTTCCTCCCATAGCTTGTTAAGATCGAATAGGATTAATTTATATCTACCTTGAGGGAGATGGTCAATCACACCGTGGTTACATTAGGTACACATGGTATTTATACCGAAGGAAATATGGAGAATATTTATCCTACCATCATGATTGACATCTCTCATATTCCTAGAAAAATTGAGAACGTATATATCAGTGCAGATTGTTATCCTGAAGAAATTCAGATCTACATCAATCTCTTCAAAGAGTTTCATGATGTATTCTCTTAGTCGTATGAATAGATTCCATTGATCGACCCTATCATTTTCGAACATGATATTAAAACCTACTCGGATGCTAAACCTGTTCGACAACATCCTAGACCTGTTAATCCTAGGAAATCCCCTGCTATTAAGGAAAAGGTAGATAAGCTACTTAATGTTGGTTTCATCTACATAGTTATCTTGACTGAATGGGTGTCCAACCCCATTCTCGTAAATACAAAGAAAGGAACCATCCACGTATGCATGGATTTTGGAGACTTGAGAAAGGATTTTCCTAAAGATAACAACCTGACTCCTTTCATTGACTAGATTCTTAACGAGTGCGTGACAAGAGAAGTATTTTATTTTATGGATGGATTTTCATGGTATAATCAAATTCAAATTAAACCGAGGATCAACATAATACTGCGTTTATTTTTCCATGGGGTACTTTTGCATACCTAAAAATTCCTTTCGACCTTAAAATGTCGGAGCAACCTTCCAACATGCCATGACCTTTTCTTTTCATGATCTGAAGCATATTGTCGAAGCTTACCTAGATGATCTTACTTCTCACTATCACAATAGGGTATATCAATCCTCTCACCTTATATTAGTATTTGAGAGATGTTGTTACTATCACATTCGATTGAACCCTCACAAGTGCATATTCTACATTAGGTTGGCCCTCTTTTAGGATTCTTAGTGTCTGAGCATGGGATCATGGTAGATCCTATGAAGGTTGAGGAAATAATTCGATTGCCTCCCCCATGCAACATTATAAAACTTCAAGGTTTATAGGGGAAGGCTAATTTCTTACATCGGTTCATAGTAAAATTTTCCAATTTAACCAATCATTTCATGCATCTTTTGAAGAAGAATACTCCATTTATATGGGATCAACGAGCCCATGAAACCTTCAATTCTCTTAAGAAAAATTTGGTATCGACACCTCTGTTGAAGCCTCCAAACTACAGTAGAGATTATTTTATTTATATCACCGTTTTTGAAGGGACGATTGGAATGGTTCTGGTTCTGGAGGATGATGAGCTCCATGAGCACATTGTATACTATCTCAATCAAAACCTAGTCATTATAGAACTTAAATACTCTCACGTAGAGAAACTAGTCTTGGCTGTCGTACATGCGGTTCAAATATTATGACATTATATATTACTTTGAAAAACTACCGTAGTTTCGGATGTCAATCCATATCAATACGTCCTCACCAGGCGTATCATAGGGGGGAAATACAATAAGTGTATTGTTATTTTGTAATAATTTGATCTCAATTTTGCTTCGATGAAGTATAATAAAATGATATTTTTTGTTGAGTTGATATCAGACTTCCCTCGACTAGATGAGGACATTTTTCATGACGATCTGTTCACAGATGAACATATATTCCTTATCTCATCTTAAAACCCTTGGTATGGAGACATTTTAATTTATCTTCAAACCTTGAAGCTACCCTAGAATCTGTCGAGAGACGATCGATGACATATACATCATCAGGATAAAAAATACCTTATCACCGACGACACTTTATATTGTCTAGGATTAGATAATATTTTACATCATTGCTTGACTCACAAGGAAGCTGAGTTTTTTCTCAATAAATTTCACAGTGGGGATTGTGGTGGTCATTTATCCGAGCTTGTGACAACCCAAAAAATATTGAGAGCTGGTTATTTTTGGCCATCAATTTATAAATATTTTTTTGAAGAGGTCAAGAAGTGTCACCCTTTCCAGGTGTTTTCTTAGAAAATGCACTCGCACCAAACCCCTCTTCACCTAGTATTCATTGTCGGTCCCTTCACCAAGTGGGGGGTAGATTTTATGGACTGTAACCCAAATTTGGTTCGGGGGAACTGGCATATTATTGTGGCCATAGATTATTTTACTAAATGGGAAGAGGCCATGCCTACTACTAAATCCGATGGTAAGACTACAACTTTATTCGTATTCAACCAAATTATAGCTCAGTTCAGAATCCCAAGAGAGATTGTGACTGATCATGGCAGTCATTTTCAAAATGAAATGATGAAAGAGTTATCATCAAAACTAAGGTTTAAGCACAATCATTCTTCCCCTTATTATCCCCAGGAAACTGGAAAAGTAGAGGTGGTGAATAAATATCTCAAGACCATCTTATAAAAAACTGTCAGCCAAAGTAAATCCGATTGGCATCTGATTCTTTACCCTACACTTTGGGCATCCCAAACCTTGGTAAAGAATTCCACCGATTTCTCTCATTTTCAGTTAGTACATGGCGTGGAGTCGATTTTGCCAATTGAATGAAGAATCCCTTCCCTTAAGTTGTAAATTGAGCTCCTACCTGACACGTCTGATCTTGAAGAATGCCTTGTACAACTAGAGTGTCTCAATGAGTAGTATTGAGATGCCTCTATGGATATCGAAGAAAATAAATGGCGTGTTAAGGTTCAATATGATAATTTTTTTTGTCCTTTCCAGTACATTGAGGGTGACTTGGTTCTCCTTTATGACCAAGCCAAAGAACCACCGGGGGAAGGAAATTTCAACCCCATTGTTACACGTCAAAATTACTCACTTCGACAATGTCTCATTATCATTTTCTCAAGTGTCACAAGTGTCGCAAAATTTGTATTTTTGTCTCACATGTGTCACATCGTGGACGAAATAGTAAGAACACCTGGGACATCCTCCAAAGACTTGTTGGAATAAGAAAATAATCATTTGACGAAGTTTACAAGATTTCACCTTGAGGAATTACCATCCTAAAAGTATTTTTGGAGATCAACGCTCCCCTTCCCACTTACAAGGAGCACTAGAGCTCCTTGTTTGCTTAGTAGGGAGTGGTGCAATGCTTTGTGGCCCACTTTGAGGGAGCATCGATCTATTGAGAAAATATTGGGAAAAATCCCCCTTATCTCTAAGGACAACTGAGAAATATTCGAGTCAGTTTGGCTCGAATCCAAGTCCAAGGCTAGATCTAACAAGAGTCCCACAACTGATGGAGTAATATCCTCAAATTATCCCAAGAATATCTAAGGTGGTTAAGCCTCTAAAATCTTATATAAGGAGGCATTCTCATGGTGAAAAGAAGATAATAATCAATGAAAATTATTTTCATTTTGATCATGGATCGTTCGAGCAAGGGGTTGGACAAGGAGATCTTGGTGAGGGTGCTACATCTGAATCTACATTTTGTAAGCACCTTGTTTTGTTCTAATTTAATACATGTTCTTGGCTTGTTTCCTTCAAGTTTGTGTACATTTGCATAGACTTGTTCCTTTTGTATGAATCTAGTTTTAAACTAATAATGATAGAATAGGAAGTATGATTTGTCTTCATTGTTTATTGGATTGCAGGACTTATTCAAGGACTTGGACATCAAGATCAACCTGGACTGAGCGAGGACAAACTTCATAAAAAGGTACTCATACTTTCTTCCTCTTTTCTAATGACTAGTTAAGCTACATTTCAAGGACAGTCAGTGTTCAAAGTTAGCACTCTTTTGTCTTGGTCATAGGAGTCCAAGATCCAAGAAGACATTCACCTGTCTGTAGGGAAAGTTTCCTACAACACCCATGTGGTACGGTCCTTATATCGTGTGACATGTCTTAGAGAAAGGATCCTATGAATTGGAATATTATGAAGGGAATATGTTGGATGAGCCCAGAAATGGGATCTACCTTAAAAGGTGTTATGCTTGAGCTCTCAATCCTGGGCATGAATTTTTCTATAATAGTGTATATTAGTGTATATACATATTTTCCTTTGTTTCATCGACTTTCTTATCAATTTTTCCCTTGGTTGGTAGATGTCAATGAAGTATTCAATTTAATTAGGATTCATGGATGGTTCCAATTGTCATACATGGAACATGGCTTCCACTTCTTGGGTCATTTACTCACCCAAGGGCCAACTGGTGTCTTCAGGTGGCGTTCGTCTGGAGCCATCAATGAATAATGTGGTTGAGTATAACGTCATTATAGAGATATTACACAATGCCATTTCACATGGTGTTCGGTCTTTAGAGGTTTTCCTAGACTCCCAATTGTTAGCACTAGGAATCACCTTCAGATTGCATGGAAGGCAAGCCCAATAAACATCAGGTTATATGTGAATGTAAGAGTGTTTTAAAGGGTCAAATGGAAAAAGACTCAAAATGATAATGTTCCAACTCATAAAACAGGGCTAGCATGCACTAGCAATCAAGGTCTTGGATAAATTCAATCAGTAATTTGGGAGTAAGTATGAATAGAGGGAAGACTTGAATAAGAGGAATGTAGGGGCTACTGTAAACATCAGGTCTACAAAAGCCTAAGGAAGAAAGTTTCTTTGCACAAGATATTCTTGAACTCAGAAACTAAGGAAGATAAATAAACATCATGATAATATAATGATCAAATATCCACCATAACATCACCATAATAATTCATGTGAATCATTCAAAGCATGAACATTTAGCATCAGAAGTAAATAAGATGAAACAGAAGCTGATTTCTATTAGCCAAAATGTCATAAGTCAAGTACATAGCTAGATCACAATCACTTCATCAAAGTATTGCAGTCTAAGGGAGCCTTGCTCAACCATCCCAACCTACTAAAGCATTTGATATATCTATTTATAACAAAAGGGAGGCAACAACTGGAGGTACGAGCTGGCCTCCTTCCCTTGAAAATCTCTAAACATTTATTCGATCTAACAACTTAGTTAACAACCTATGCTATAAAATAGGAAAATGTTGGTGACTAATCCAACCAATCTTCCAGATGACTTGATTCCTTCTTGTTGTGTAGCTCCTTTTTTTCCATGTGTCTTTCAAAATCATGTGGTTGTCCTCATGATTCCATCTGATGTTTCTACAATCTTCTCCATCAACAACTATCCAAAAAATTGTAGCTTAGCTCTCTTGAATCCCCGGTGTCTATTGGTATCTTCTTTAGGTAGCAGTCTGAGTAGCGTACTTCACAACTGGACAAGTATAAAAGGTAGCACATTTAGGTAGCGCCACTGTGTTGTGCATGTGTGAAAATGTTTTCTCTCTATGAAATATTAGGTAGCGAAATTATGTAGTTCCGCTGTGTTGCGTATGTGTGCAAACCTTTGTTCTCTATGAAATATTAGGTAGAGAAATTACATAGCACCACTTATGTTGTGTCTGTATGCAAGTTTGTTCTCTACCAAATATTGAGTAGTGAATTTAGATAGCACCATTGTGTTGCGTCTGTGTGCAAATTTAGGTAGCACTGTCGAAAAATGCAACACCTCCAATCTTGAACATGTGCAGAGAAAGTAGTGGCCTTGCATAATGTCAAACCCATTATACTTAGGTGACTTGGCAGCACTGAAGGTAGTGTGTTTCACCACTGAGGGATTTAGCACTTTTGAAAAGCCCAAAACTCTGATAATTAAATTCTTAGAAGCTTGTATAGGTGGCAGAGATAATAATTGAATAATAGTTTACCCTCTCAAAAAGGAAACATCTTCAAAAATGGGGCTCACCTTTCATCAGCTATTTTGTTACCTTGACACTTAACCTCACACTCTTTCTTGTCGAAGGAGGATATTCATTTGGAACAACAGACATTTTATTGTTAGAAATGATAGGCTTCTTCTTTTTAGCAATGTTAGACTTATTGATTGGGGCTATGCTCTCCTTGACTGCTAATGTTTCTTTCTCAATAGCATCTTCAACTAATACCTGCAAGTTTCTCTGAGCTACTTCATCTAGAAAGTGTTGCAATTATGCCTTGACTTTCCTATTCTAGGATTGAAAACCTCTATTCTGCCTATAGAGGTTTTGGAGTTGCCTATGAAGGGGTTGTGCCTTTCTTGTTGCAAACCTTGCCAGGTCAAGGGTATGACTATAGCCATACATGAGATCTTTCATTTTCACCTTGTTAGACATGGACTTTGTTTTCAACTGAGCCACCTCTTTTCTTGCATCCCTAAGTTGCTTAATAAGTCTTTTGAAGGTCTGACTGTCAGGTGGAGCACTGACATGCACAATATCAATAGGTTTTTTCTCAGTCTCCTCTTCCATCTGCATAGGAATTGCCTTGTCTACTTCATCAGGCTTCTTGGTGGCTTTGCTTTTATCCTTCTTCTTTTGCACAGGGGTTTCCTCTTTTCTTTCCATAGGATTTCCAATGCTTTTACCCTTCTTATTTTGTACAGGGATCTTAGGTAGAGACTATTCTTCAGTAACTTCCCTAGGAGTTGACGATCTTGTGAAAGGTCTTCTGCCCTTGGTATTGACTGTTGGATGAGAAGAGGGGAAGTGTAGCTTCTTCCCTTTCTTGGATGTAGTTTTGGTAGAGGAAGGAACCTCTTCTAACCTTGGTGGAGGAGGTGGTGAAAAATCTGTTTGTTGGGAAGCACAAGCTTCCTCCTCAGCTCCTGTGACCTGCTTGCTGACCTCTGAAACTTGAACATGGGCTTTTCCATTTCTCTTCCTACTGGTCCCTGCTTTAACAACACTGGTGGGTGACAAAGGACTTGCATTCTGTGATTGAGGAGTAGGTGCTAGATCCAAATCGAAGTGAGAAGTAACAACAAAATTCTCCCATGAAATCTCTTTCTTACCCAATTCCTCAGAGACTAGAATTCTGATCAATCCATAGTGGAAAAGGCTAGAATCCACATCCTTAGACTTATATTGAATACTGTATGACATCTTACCTATCCTCCTTAACAAATAATAGGGGATATTCATATCAAATTTACCAGTAAAATGAATCAAAATCCTTATATGGTACTGGTACAATGTGTTAAATCTCCCTTCACTTGTAAAATATCTCTTGATGATATTCAATATCCTGTCAAGTTGTTCAATCAATTGACTCCTTGGCACACTTTTAGACAAATCACTGGCTTGATGTTCAGGTTTCAAGAGATATTTGGCATAGGAATCGGGTTTGATGTTCAGGTTTCAAGAGATATTTGGCATAGGATGAACTCAAAAACATGGATTTGAACCACTTTTCAATTGCATTAGGGATTCTTATCAGTAAAATTTAGATAGAGGCTTCTGCTACCTCAAATTACAAATCCTAAACCTTGGTCTCCTCCGCCATCAAATGTAATGCAAAAATTCTCTTGTCAATTCTAGATGGCCTCTCTTTGTGATATTCTCGGCAAAAAGAGAGGCATCCAACTCTTTGAAAAAACTTCTCTTTCCATGGGATCTATATAAAAAAGATGCATGCAAATGTGTTTTCATGTCCTAACCACCTTTCCCCTTTTGTGTGTCTTCTTCAATTGAGGAGCCTCCATGGCTTAGAATGAGAGATTTTAAAGGCTTATGGGATAGTAATAACCAGGAAGACTTAAAATCAGGCTTCAAATGTACAAGGCTGACCTTTTAAAACAGACTGGTGCTAGTAATCCAAGCTTGACTATGGGAATTACACCCTTAGATTTGTATAGGTATTTGAGAGTGTAGACAGTGAGGGGTTAATCCATAATTGGCCCTTTGTAACAACAAAAAATGCTTAACTCCAAAATAAAAGGAAGCAGGGGAGACACAGAGGGGTTAAGCAACACCTTTGGGTAGTGCGATGCGTATGCAAAGGATAGGCTATTTAGGCACTTGCAACCTCGATGGCTATGGCAGACAAAAGTAATCATACCTAGATACATGCAATGGAGTTAACCTATTTGAAAAGAGAGGAGATAAGGCTATCATGTGAAGATGAGTCCCTTACAACTGTGCAAGCTCGATAAACCAAAACCTTAGTGCTAATTCTTTGTGAAAATTAATGTGCAGAGGAGGAAACATGGGATACCTATGGAGTAAACACCTATTGGAATCTTTAGCGAAATATCAGGATGAAGTTACGAACATTTTTGCCCTCGAATATTCCTCAGCATCAGATTTAGTCGCACTTCTATCACCTAGTTAAAACTATGAGTTTGAGCAGCGCAACATTCTTGAATTTTCAAATCATAAACCGTTATCAGGGCTCGTAAATATGAGATATTGGAGGTATATTTAACCAACTCCTGGCATTGAAAACAAGGAACATGACATCAGTCATGGAAATCATGAATCCTAGTGGAAGTATGATGAACGGGAAAGGTGCTACGGAACTGCCTAATGAGTGGGCAACACTCCAATTCAAAAAATGATTGGACAGGTAATCAAGGACAACAAGGCATGCCTACGAGGTTATGAGTGATGAGAAAGGTGTGTCACATCATTCTAGTCATGGGAGGGATCAATCCTAGTGACAAATCTTGAAGGGGACTAAAAATTTAAATCATGAACTAAAGGTTCTAAGTCCAAAAAATCAATTTGAGGATCAAACATGAGCTATGAATCAAAATTGTATTTATCTAAGGGGACCTAACAAACATAACTTTAAAGAAATGAAACTTAGAAAATTAAAATCTAAGGCTTAAAAAAGGATTAAAACAAATTAAAATACCCAAGGAAATTTAGTGTGATAACATTGGCTCCACAGGGGATGGCATGCCCCCTGCGGGTTGCCAAGAATGAGTAGACTTAGTGCCTTATATTAGGGCTATGGGGTCAGTTATTGAAACAAAAATAAAAATAAAATGATATTTACAATGACATGAAGAGCCACTCAAAGCTCAAGCAAAGTAAATTTTTTGGGAAATGCCCATTGACAGGGCTACCGAAAACCTCTTCATTCTCCATATTCTGCAACTTGAAAGTGTTATTAAAGAATACCTCAGATATTTTGAAAGGACCGATCCATAAAGCTTCAAATTTACTGTGCTTAACTTTATCTTTCTTAGGTGCATCTGACTTGAGCACCAGATCGCCCAATTAAAAATCCTCCTTGTTCAATTTCTTGTTGAAATCCTGCTTGATCTTCAGTTGATGGTCATATGTGTTATCACCGGAATTTCATCTGCAAATGGTTACAGGAATCCAACATATTCAAAACACCCATTAGTTCACTCATGGACCAAAAATGCATTTCCAAAGGGTCCAAAACTATACAACCAGTTATAAAATCAGCATGCGCTAAGACTACACAGGGAGCGCATGCAAATGCACCATCCAGAAACAAAAGAAAAGCACACATGCACACGATGTGCAACTGTGGACGCAAAAAACTGTGCACCCCTCAGAACGACACATTTATGATATTGGTCGGCCTTCCACCCACTTCTGGTTCAGCTTCCAAGTCGATCTGACACCCAAATCTCTGTTGAATATGACTAGGGGGACGGTCAAAGACCTAAGGGTGCCCTAAAGGGCCGCTTGTTCACATTAAGAACTGGTTGCCTAACGCGTCAAATCTATGTTATAAAAGGAAGCCATGGGTGCACTATATTTCCAAGGAATTCATTTGTATTTTTATGCTTCTTATATTCTCTTGGAGAATCCTCTTTTCTCATAAAGAGTATACAAGGACCATTTCATTTAGCCATTCATATCACCTCTTGAGTGAATGTCCTTCGGATTCTCTTCACCATTTCATTCTAGTTTGTTACTTGTAAGAAGAGCTCAATATTTGGGGGTCCAAGAGCCCTCCCTTGGAGGAAGAGGGGACCCATATATCTCCCTTTCTCTTTGGTGTTTTCCCACTAATACAATCTTATCCATTGGTGGCATGAGTGTTGTTTATTTTTTATTTTAATGTTCTTATGCACTCTAGTTTAGTTTATTTTGTTGTTCTTAGCTTATTTCTTTGTTTATTCTTTATGCTTGATGTTTCTAACTTTTTCATTCACGGTTGTCTTGCCTAGCTAACCCAACTGGCTTGTAAGAATCCATATTTTGCTCATTCAGGTGACAAAAGGGGTGCAACAGATTGGCGACTATGCTGGGGAAAGGTATCAATTTCCTCCCCCATTTGGGTTATTTTAGATCTTATTTTTGTTTATTTAACTTGCAAGAACCATAACTGGCCCAAGCTGACCTGCAAAAAGCCAAATTAAAAGCTGATCTAAGAGAATTTCATCTGAAATTTTCTTCACGTCCGTGTAACAAAAGTGCACGGGTTTTTTGACTCACGGGCGCATCTTCATCACGTGCGCTCAACCCACTATTCTGCTCAACGCATTCTGCGCACCTATGCCAAAGGGGTCATTTTTTAATTGCACATTGGAACCACATGCACCTCTGTCTACTCCGTGACCCACGCATCTGCTCAGAAATTCACACATTGTATGGGTTTTTGTGATTTTTGGAGGGCCCATAGCCTTCTTAAGCTTGATTCTATGAAAATTTTAATATGCACCACACTTAGATTCCCTCTCCACATGAAGGGATAGTCAAAACATAGGCACTTAGGGGGTTAAAATCATTATTTTTCATCTTTTTGGTTTCATTTTTCCACATGGATGGCTTTCTCTGATTAAAGTTTAAGTTGGAGTCATTCTATATCACATATAAAACTTGCATTGGGACCATAAATTGGATATCAATTGTTGAGTATGCTCTTCTCTCGCGCCCCAAAGTGATCTCTAGAATCAGAAAGAGATTGAGGGAAAATTTCATCTCCCTTAAAAAGACAAAATCTTTAGGAGAGGACAACAACCCCCCTCGAGACTCCTTTTAGTTCATTTTTCAAACAAATCTTAAGATTGTAAGGGCCCATACATGCCCACATGCTACAAATATAGGATAGTGTTGAAATTTACTTTCTTAGATTAAATCACTAGGGAAGTTTAAAGGTTTTGTAACAGGCCCATACATGCCCATATGTGCACAATCTAGGATAGTTTTGAAGATTTCTTAGATTAAATCACACTAGGGAGTTAAAGGATTAGTAAGGACCCACATGTCCACTAGGGATGATTTTAGGGGATAAATTTCGCTCATGGGCTAATTTTCCATGGTTTTTCCCAAAAAACGATTCACCATTCTAAAAATGATTCGCCCAAATTCTATAGGATAAAATTATTTTACCTTAAAAATCGGCAAAATTTTATACAAACTATATAAACTCCTTAGAAATTTGAATATTTTTACAAAAAAATCACCAAACATTTATAGTTGGCATATGAAGGATTACTAAGATTCGCTAAGGTTTCTACATTTTAAAATAAATTTTCATCCTTAAAATCATCCCTGATGTCCACATGCTAGTTTCCTAGAGACTTTAAAATTATGCAAGGTTGTACCAATGGAATTTAGTTAATTAGGTAATAAAGACTTGTAAGGACCACATGAAGTCCACATGTAGCAAGGTGACACCTAATTTATTAAAAATTTGGCACACTTTCACTTGTTCACACACAAAGTCACTACTCACTCACATAGTTTTCATCTCAAAACGTGGAGGTTGAAGTAATTTTCCTCCAAAGAGATTTCAAAACACCCCATGCTTTTATTGACGAAACTATCCACTCCCACTTAATTTCAAACAACCACATCCAAAATTTTTCTAAAAAACTCACTAAGTTTCCTCCATAGGAGGTGCCAAAAGAATTTTTTTAGTATAGGTAGGATCTCGGGGATAGGCATCCAAATAATTCCCCGTTATCTGGTTCTCACATCTTCAAACAGTAGAAGTTGTCAAATAGGGAACTTTAAAATCCTCCAAGTCAAGTGTTCCTAACACCATAAGGTAGGGAGATACTCATGAAGGGTCAAAGGCTGAGGTCTGGTTGTTCTATGCATCCCCCTTTGAGGCACCCACCTCTTGGACAGGATCCAGCCCATGACCCATTTTGTAGGCCGAAAATCCAAATGTCGCACTTTGACCGAGGTACCTAGTGGCCAAATTTTTAGGACATCTACCCAGGTGGAAATTGTGGGATGCAATTGCACGTTGATCAGATTTTGTGTGGCTATTAGGAAATATCACCAGCTCTTTTAGGATATGCACCCTCTACCCCTCATTATAACTTATTACTTCATCCTTCAGTATTTCCTCTTATGGTGGCTTCAGACCCCACTGTTGAGTGTTATTGGAAGGCCCAGTGCTATTTGAGAGGAAGGAAATTACGTCTTTTAGGACACAAGCATTTGTTTTTCTTTGTTCTCCCACGTGGAAAAAATCCACCTACCCACATATATGCTTCTGCATCGATTGATTTAGGTATGATGCTCTTGTGATTACATGCAATTGTGAATTATATGGTGAAGGTACAAAAATTATAAAGGCTCTTGTTCATTTATTTGCTCTCATCACCATTCGCACACATCCACTTTTCTATTCATACATCATAGGGGACCCACATAATCCCTGTCATTCCATACGCTTTCTAAATCTCCCTCTCATTCTAGGGGGATTTCCTAGTCTTGCCAATTCATTGGCTCCACCTTCTCACACTCCTATGAGTTCTACTGTCTTAGGATCTGCTTTGCTTGGTTCCACTTTACTTGGGTCCACTTCCCAAGATCAACCATCCACCCACTTTCATGTACAAGGAAGAAGAGGGCACGCTTCTTCCCTAGGAGGAAGCACAACCCCACCTAGCCCCCCTCATGGGTTAGGGACACACATCATTCACACCATGGCTGGACCAAACCCTCTTTCGGGGTCAGGCACACAAAAAATTCCCACCATGGCTGGAACTAATCTTCCACCACAACCCTAGATGCCATACTTGGCTTCCATAAACATACCGGATCTAACTAAGCTCACTACCGATCCTATATTGCATGACCCCACATGGCCCTCCATGCCTACCAAACTCCCTTCAGACATTCCCAAGTTTTAAGGAAAAGAAAGAGACGACCCGACCAACCATATCATGACCTTCCACTTATGGTGCTCTTCAAACAACATCATGGACAACTCTATCTGATTGATATTATTTCAATGCACAATCATCAGCCCATCAGCCAAGTGGTATGTAGAAGAAAAATCGAGGTCCCATATGACCTTTGAATCTTTGGCCAAAGAATATTTTACCTTCTTTCAACTCCCAATCCATCATGAAAATGGTCTCAAACTACTCTCAGAGTTTAAACAAACCTCTGCTACACACATCACCGACCACATTCATGAATGGTGTCGGTGACATAGTCTATGCAAAGAAGAAGCCACTAAACAACAATGCCTTAATTGGTTTCTCAAATCACTTATTTCCCTCCTTTCCAAAGATGTGGTCGCCACCTTCCCTCAATCGGAAGAAGAATACATTAGAAAGGCCCAATAGTTCGAACCCATTTATTCACAGTCGGGATATTTATATACAGTACTACCTGAAGCCTCGAAACCCATGCCATTTGGCCAAGACAAACCTAGGATGTCTCACTCAACGAATGGATTGATTGGTACCACTACACACCACAATTAACACACCCAACAACCACCTATGTATGGAACACCTCAATATCCACTGGAATATGGTGGACCCCCTTATTATCCTCCCCCCCTTACCCACAACCATACCCCATGACCTTTCCTCTACCTATCAACGGACCACCATCGACATCCACAGTATGCCCAACGGCCCAACCAAGTTATGTTACCCCCTTTACCTCTCCTTACACCCTAAGCACTAGTGAAAGTGCCACGCCTTCCTATGCACCCTACGTATCATTACCACATAATAATCCATACTTTCCATTTCCTGGTCCTCTCCAACCCATTATTTCTCCACAAGGACAACCACATGCAGGCGTTAATGTTTTTCAACCCTCTCCCGTTCAACAATATCAAAATTTTGAACAGTTGAATATGGGTAATCCGACCCATCAGTCAAACAATGCCAAAAATAAAGGAAAAAACTGAAACAATAATAATCTTGGACTAGGAGGAAACCAGAACCACCCCCAACAAAACCAACCTTCCGGGGGCAACTAGAATCAGGGGAACCAAAACCCCTAGGGGGGAAATAACAACAAACGCCAAGGGAAGAACACCAACAATCTTCAGAAAAACTTCCCTTATTCCCTTTTTAGAAAGTATGGTCATTATACTCACCATTTCCCTCAAATCATTGAATTCAAACAGATGAAAGAGTCTGGAAGTGGACCACATCCCCCAGCACCACCTACCCCCCAGCAGGCCCCACAACAATACATACAACAACCACCCCCTGTCATACTACAAAACCCTATTCCACACCAAGGGGTGATGAACACCCAACAAGAGATGCATCCAACCCCACCACAGATGGGTCAATATCCAAACCAGGGTACTCCAACCGATCACACTATCCTTCTCACTAGCGAGGAGGAATTGCTTCTACAAATGCGCAGTCGTCAATACAACACACCCTCTAAACAAACTCCCACTACCTCGAAATCCACCCTAGTAACAAATGGACCACCTTTGATGATCCATGGCCCTAATACCAACACACCCCTTTGTATTCCTTGCATTCCATTACGATGAAATGTCACCAACCCTTAGGCTAGGGCAGCCCACAATTATAGTTTTTTCGATGACTTGGCAAAATCCCTTGCTTCCATGTCAGTATTAGAAGTTCTTCAAACCTATCCTACTCAACGAAAGTCATTACTTTCCTCTTTGGGGTAGTTGAACCTTTTGATACTCGATTCATCACCTTTGATCTCGATAGTGGGGAACCTTGTCTCCCAACTTTGATCACTTTCCAAATAGCAGTTAAAATCCAGAACATCATAGTTCACCACTGCATTATTGATGAAGGTGCATCCACATGCATCATGTCCAAAACCATCTGGCAGAAACTTGTCTCTCCTGAGCTCATACCGTTTGGCAAAAACTTGTCTCTCCTAAGCTCATACCGTCTACCATTACTCTGAGGGCTTATGACAGATGACCTTCCTCTCCCGAGGGACTCTTCCAAAATTTCCCCATTGAACTTAGAGGCAAAAATATCCTCATTGACATTGAAGTTATCGACGCTCCTCTCGACTACAACATCTTGTTCAGACGTAGCTACATGTATGTGATGAAGGTTGTGGCCTCTTCTTTGTTTCGCACAATGATGTTCCCCCACAACGGGAGGATCGTCACTATTGACCAAGTGTCACATTACGAGCCTAACCCTTTCTCCAACATCGATAACATCTTACCTCTCATTCACACTAATCCCAAGGCCTACCCAATCATCAAAATGGGTCCTAGAATTTTTAAGGACCCATCCTTTCTAGGGACATATCATGGAGCACCTCCTCTCATCCATCCCTCATCACAAGTATGTGTCATCTCATCCAACAGAACATAAATTGGAGATACCCTTCCTCCCACAGAGGCTTCATTAATATCTGACATCCCACTAGTCACAAAGCCCCTTCCTTAGGAATCCCTTGTGAACTCTTGAGTTACCCCTGTTCCTGACTATACCCTCCCCCAAGGCCACAATCCGGTTTGGGAGATAGTTCCCCAAGCCATCACCCAAATTCCCTTATTTTAATCCCCACCGGGCATACAAGATTTCTAGGTAGTTGCAACACTTACCCTTCCCAATATGGTGCTGGAAATCCCATTATGGTATCTACATCCACCTGATATGGTCCCTCAACCATCCCTCCCTCCCCAAACAAAATGAATCTTGATGTAGATTCCAATACTTACCCCAACCATCCCACCCACACCCCCACTCACTATCACCCCTGCTACAGCTGGGGGCATATGGAAGACGAAATATCCCACCATGAGTTCAGCCTCCTTGTGCATTATGTGAGAAATATGGACACCCTACTAATAAGTGCCCATCTCTCCCCGAGCTACGCAATTTAAGTCAACTCCCACAGGCACTGACGCCACTCGTCACTTCCTCCAATGCTACCACTGTGACCACTAACACAGGTATCAAAGGGTTGTGGACCAAATTCTCATGTGCCATATGTTTCGAGTATGGGCATTACACCCACCATTTCTCGATGTTACCTCAATTTTGACAAACTCTAATAGTCGTCTGCCAGAGCTTCCAGCAAGAACCCCTTCCACCCGCATCATCTCACATGCATGTCACTAACATCCACTATGTCATGACCTCGGTCAATGAATGTATGAGACTTCCTTTCTCTCTATGAGAATCACATTTCCTTCTGATACTACCAACTCTCCCGCCAATACTGACTTCCCTAACGAACATCTATTTTTTATCTCTTCGTATGACCCTTGGTACGGTGATCTCTTCATCTACCTCTGAACACATAAGTTTATAAACCACCTCTCCAAGGATGATTGTTGACATATTTGGCACCAAGCCCCTTGATACCTCCTTATCGATGTTATATTATATTGGCAAGGGGTCTACACCATACTTTGTCGATTTTTGACCATTGATGAAACTGATAGAGTCTTGAATGACTGCCACAGCGGCGCATGCGGTGGCCACCTCTCAGGGATGTCTACTGCTTAGAAAATCATTTGAGTAGGATATTTTTGGCCCACATTGTTTCACGACTACATCCACGCTGTGAAGTAATGTGACAAATGTCAGCTATATGCCAACAAAGCAAGAGAAACACCTGCTCTTCTCCACCTCATCATTACTACAGGCCCCTTTTTCAAATGGGGCATAGGCTTCATGACTTTTAACCCTCCATCTAGAAATGGACACAAATACATCGCCATCGCAGTCAATTACTTTACCAAATGGGTTGAAGCCATGCCCACCTTTAACAACACCGCTGAAACTGCAACACATTTGTTATTTAACCATGTCATCTCCCACTTTGGATTCCCCCTATAGTTAGTCTCCGATCACGGGAAACAATTCAAGAATTATATTTTCGTTGAACTCTCCTCTAGGTTAGGCTTCTCCCATGAGTTTTCTTCCCCATACTACCCTCAGTCCAACGGAAAGGTAGAGGCGATCAGCAAATTCCTCAAGACCATGTTGCAGTGTACGATAAACAAACATAAGACCAATTGACATATTATGTTATTTTCCGCACTGTGGGCTTATCGCACAACATTTAAAACTACCACTGGTTTCACACCATTTCATCTAGTTCATGGGATTGAGGCCACTCTCCCCATTGAATTCGAGATCCCCACATTATGCACCACTATTGAGATATTACCCGACACTTCTCTGTTGGAGCAACATTTGTTGAACTTAGAGTCATTGGATGAAGACCATTGATCTTCATTATAGAGAAATGAGGCAGCCAAAAAACGATCGAAGGCCACCTTTGATTGCCATGTCAACCTTCGATCATTCAACTAAGGTGACCTCGTCCTTGCTTACGATATCTCCCATGATACCTTTGGCCATGGAAATTTCGAGTCATTATAGCATGGACCTTACATAATCCACCATTGCCTCACTAAAGGTGTATACATCATGGCCTCCCCCGAAGGACACCCCCTCAAAGAACCCGTCAATGGGTTGTACTTAAAGAAATTTTATGCCTGAGCATAACGATGATACACTAGGATTTTTCTTTTTGTAGATTTTTTAGTCTTCTTTTTCTCAGTATCATGCATCTAATCCATAATTTGTGTTATTGACAGATGCCTCCTCCATCGTCCTTCCACATTGGTTACGCCAACGGAGCTATCCGTTGGACACAGAATCTCGCTTTAGCCGCTTGGGCCCTCTATACCCCCTCGCATGAACTGCTCCACTCCACCGGCATATGCCTGGGCTCAACTACCAACAACCAATTAGAATACACAACTGTCATTGGCCTCCTCACCAAGGCCAATCACTGCCATATTCATCACCTTAGCGTCTTACTAGATTCCCATCTCGTCGTCCTTGAGCTCAATAATGTGTACCATGTACATGATCCATGACTTTTCTGCAAATACTTGCAAGTTAGACTTTTATCTCGACATCTTGATTTAATCACATTCACACATATTCCATGACAATACAATCAGATAGTAGATAATATGGCTAACCTAGTATTAGATTGGAATTTATCCCATCAAGTTACCATTATACATACATAACTCATCAAAATTCTTTCATAACATATATATTAGACATCATCAAAAGAAATAAAAAACATCAACACATGTGAACATCACAAAGATCCCAAAATGTATATCCATATATATATATATATATATATATATATCGGTCAATGTGCCATCAACATTTACAAAAAATCATACATATACAACATCCATAGGTCGGTGAACCACCTCACTCCTATAGATACAAAACTGGTGTCACCACACCATATACAAAATGGGCTCACAGGCTGATATAAATACAAAAATACATATATAGAGGCCCTCATGGAACCTCTAGAGCACTACCACCTGGTCCTCCCTTTAGAGGAGGTACCCCACCTGCTATCGGTCCCTCAGGCCCTAGGGGAAACCACCTAGTCATCGTCGCTCCCACTACATGTGCTCTGCGAATCAGACTCCGCGACTCCACCAGAATACCAATACACTTCTCTAGGATTCCCTCATCCTAGATGTGCACCCACATACCCTCAGGCACTCCCTAAAGCAGTGCGTCTAATCGACGACAAAAATCCTCAAACTCTCCCCCGGCCCCAGCCGGAGAAGCATGTAACGGCCCTGCACCAGGGTCAACATAGCAGCGTCTCCTGGCCAATCTCTCATGATCAATGGTCCTTGTCCCAACATCCTCCCATCATTGTCTCTCGCGTGCCCGCGACTCTCCCTGCAGTGGTCTCACCATCCCCTGATGAGCCGACGCCCTGATCAACTCCACCTCGCACCCGTGAGGCCCCACATCTGCACACATCACAAAAAAATGATAGCATAAGAATCCATCCATCCATAAAATATATGATATGCTATCTAACATTTTAAAACATCAAATATAACATCATACCACTATGGTCAAACACCTCTCTCGGGGGTAGCACCATATCCAGATCATCCTGGAAGTCCACCCAAAAATACGAATATCGAAGTATGATCTGTGGCATATGATGCCACACCTGTGTAGCCTCGACTCTAAAATAGTGGCCACCCTCCCCACCACCACGAAAAACCAATATCATCTCCCATCGCCTTAGTCACGGCTCTAGCGCACCAAGTGCGCCCAGAAGCACTCTAGGGCGCAACATCAGCACCATCTCCAAGAACCACCCTACCAATATGGACCCAAAGGAAAAATCCCCCTAGTGAGCAGCTCGACACCTGTCAATATTCCCTACCATATTGGCATGGAACATCAACCCCCAGGCAAAATTCTCACCCACCAATGCCCTCTGCATAACCCTAAGTTGACTCCCACTGATCCACTGAGTCGTGAGAGAACCATAGACTCTCACGATCATCGCTACCACGCAATGATGCACAAGGGCATCCATCGCCCCAATACTCACCATGGATCCCGACATAAAGTTCTCCCCCAAACAATACCTCTGGGCTAAGGCAACCAACTGCCCATCCCCGGGTAACACGGGCTCCACCGGTAATAGGGTTCCCCGAAAAGGGAGCCCCGTCAGAAAATATACATCCTCCACCATAGTGAAGGCCAACTTCTCACCCTGCACCATGAAGCAATTCAGATCCAGACTCCACATCATAATCAGGAATTGCAATAGGTACTCCTGTTCCTACATTAGTGAAGACTCAAAAAACTTCAACAGCCCACAAGCTGCCAAAGTATCCTAGACCGCCGACTCCTCATCCCTCACTACCTCCCTCAGGCATGCCAAATCTCTCTCCCTCTAATGAACCAACATCAACCCAATGGTCACTTGCATCCACATATATAGTACTTTATCAGCCATCACAACCTATAAAAAACATCAAAATCTCCAAAAAGATACATTTTTACACCCATCTGCATTGCCTCAAAGGCGCGACATCTTTTCCCACAGGTGTACACCTATGCGTGCCTGTTCATCCCACAGTTGTGCACTAATGTGATACTGTTGGCCATACAATGGCACACCCATGTGCCCATGTTACACATATAGACGTGCATCATAGCGTGCTTGTTCACTACACAGTTGCACACACATGCACAACTGTCTGGAACACAGCTGCGCATGCATGCACTACTATGCTCCGAACAGGCACACATTACATGCACATCTATTTTTCCTCTTCGAGCTCCCCCATGCTTGGCTCTCAAA
>SNQJ01S0029310.1:70714-81547 GCA_010110895.2 Picea sitchensis | reverse complement strand
GGCTCCCTCGAAATTTATAACGCTCCTTCAAAAGGGCCTGGAAGCGTTATAACGCTCCCTGATAGTGTATGAGAAGCGTCGGCGCTCCGAGATAGTGTAAGGGGGAGCGCTTCTCTCCAAAACTCAGTTTTTGAGGTGCTTTCAGGTGGCAAAAGGTTGTTTGACTTCAGCAGATTAGTTCTCCTCCTTCAAATCAGTCATGTGAGATGTTATAAGTGCCTCCTTAGTGTCGTTATCATGACAGTATGTCTGAACATCCATTGTGACACTAGTGACCAACTTGCGACACTTGCGAAAGTTGATGCGACACTTACGACAATTGAGAGGGATAATGCGACACTCATCCAGCTGAGCAATTTTGACGTGTAACACACACATGCACAACTTTCTGGAACACAGCTGCGCATGCATGCACTACTATGCTCCGAACAGGCACACATTACATGCACATCTATTTTTCCTCTTCGAGCTCCCCCATGCTTGGCTCTCAAAATTACATCCATGCACCCGTGCATGTGAATATTTTGATCACCCACACACTAGGGGGGTCACACTCACAAAATCCCCTGTACAGTCATCCGTACAGCCCCTGCCCAAAAATGAAATCCTAACTACTATGTAGGAGGATCTGGCAACTAGCCTGATACTCATGGATCCTGAATCAGCTAGTTCAATCTCCCAAAATATCCAAATCTCTCCTCAAATATCTTGTCCTGTCACTCTGGCAGCAGGTACAAATGAGGTGGCAATATGGTCCCTACATCTATATATAGTCCCTTTTTCCAACCTTCCATACTGCATTCCGGGAGCTCCAAAAATCCGTTTTCTGATCCGTCTTCAGCCACAGGACCAGGATCCTGCCACCTACACAATCACAGTCCTTGGGCCACCATCCATCCTTGAACCCCGGGGAGAATTTTTCTCATATTAAGCTCAGGTACACATGCTTACATTCACACATTATTGAATAATTGTTATATGATCTTTCTCTTCAGATATTTTCACGTCAGGTATTCGGTTTTCATGTGTGTAGGTACTTTATCATTATACATCAGCAGTATCCCTTTAGCATCGATACTGGTATGTAGTCATTCCCTCTTAATATCACATTGCATCTCCCAATCACACCCTCAGATCTTTGCCTCTAACATCCCTATATCTGGCTCTGCAGTACTATCACCTCTGCTGCATTTTGGTATTGTCACCCGATAGCACTCTCCCCCACATGAGTTGTCCCATTCATAGTCCCCCTTGGCACTTTGACACTCATGTTGTTTTCACCCTTTAGTATGAGAGTCCCGATAGTCCTACGCATCATCGAGAATCAACCACATACTCCTTCTCCTCATTTTGATAGTCTACCCATTGGACTCCCAGGTTACTTCATCATGGTTCTATTTTGACTGCACCCCCGCAGTATCATTAACCATCCATTTCATCCTCCGTTAGTTTGTCCATCTGCAGATTGTCCACCATATGTTTCCCTAATATAGAAACCCGCCTATGGGGCCCTAACCCTCCACTTGTTTTCCAAGCAACTTGCGCCATCATCAAGCCACACCATCTTACACTAGGGCACTCATTTTTGTATCGACACAGTTATACCAACTTATTTTTTATTATTTTAGTAATTGTACAAATCCCTTTTCCTACATTTACATAGCTTTTTGTGGCCGCCTTTAGCGACCTTACTTTTCTGGAAAATAAACCCTTGTCTCCCTTGGTTAGGGATTTTTTCACATCCTTCCATCAATGACATTATCCATAATCCTCGAGGATCTTACAGCCCATACCCCTTTTTTTTGGTCTCTGCGTTTGTCCATTTTGTCACGCCTCTGGCACAATTTACCCTCGTCTAGTTGTCCCCCTGATGCTAGATTTAGTTTCATGGTTACTCCCACTTTACCTCTACCCCCAACCAAGGGCAGTATCGAGTCTCACTGCCTATGGACTTAGTCCATGTTAATCCTCAGTTCCTGATTTCATCTAGTGGATTTCACGAAGACCTCCACTTATCAAAGTCGTGTCTCCCTTTCTGTCGAAATCAACACAGTTTCCAAACAGGTGATAGTATCTTGACTCTCATTACCTTCAAAATGAGAAGTATCAGATGGCACAGAGAGAACCATCATCACTTTCTGCTATCGTTGACCCCCACGACATTCGACTTCATCGCTTTATCATGTGGCAGTGGGTCTTACTTTGTGACTATTGTAGTTATTTTTATATATGTCAAAGACCTCTGAAATTTGATAGACTATCAATGTCTACATATCATCGACACTTCTCATAGGTGTCATTACATTTTTTAGAGTTTGTTCACCATCATAATTTTCCTCTGTAATTATCAAACCACCCCGGAGGGCACTGCAGTGATCTACGTCAACACACAACTTCAGTTACTGTATCACACATTTTTGAGTTACATGACACGAGCATGGGGCATGCCCGCCTCGTTTGTACACAATTTTATTTTTTCACCCCTTGTGAAAGGTTTGGGTCCTATAGGTCCCCCTCTCCCCCCAATGAATCTTTCTTGGAATTCCCCACAATGCTCTTTCTTACAAAGTTACTCTCAATAGAAGAAACATTGATGTATTTCGGCTATACGTATGCTCCTAACCTCACACATCAGGGGGCATCTGTTCTCACCAGCATTTCATCTGCAAATGGTTACAAGAATCCAACATATTCAAAACACCCATTAGTTCACTCATGGACCAAAAATTCATTTCCAAAGGGTCCAAAACTATACAACCAGTTATAAAATCAGTATGTGCTAAGAATACACAGAGAGTGCGTGCACATGCACCATACAGAAACACAAGAAAAGTGCACATGTGCACGATGCGTGACTGTGGATGCAAAAAACCGTGCACCCCTCAGAACAACTCATTTATGATATCGGTCGACCTTCCACCCACTTTTGGTTCAGCTTCCAAGTCAATTTGATACCCAAATCTCAGTTGAATCTGACTGGGGAGCTAGTCAAAGACCTAAGGGTTCCCTAAAGGGCCCCTTGTTCACATTAAGAACTGGTTGCCTAATGCCTCAAAGCTATGCTATAAAAGGAAGCCATGGGTGCACTATATTTCCAAGGAATTCATTTGTATTGTTGTGATGCTTATATTCTCTTGGAGAATCCTCTTTTCTCATCAAGAGTATACAAGCACCATTTCATTTATCCATTCATATCACCTCTTGAGTGAATGTGCTTTGGATTCTCTTCACCATTTCATTCTAGTTTGTTACTTGTAAGAAGAACTCAATATTTGGGGGTCCAAGAGACCTCCCTTGGAGCAAGAGGGGACCCATATATCTCCCTTTCTCTTTGGTTTTTTCCCATTAATACAATCCTATACATTGGTGGCATGAGTGTTGTTTATTTTCGATTTTAATGTTCTTATGCACTCTAGTTTAGTTTCTTTTATTGTTCTTAGCTTATTTCTTTGTTTATTATTTATGCTCGATGTTTTTAACTTTTTCATTCACTGTTGTCTTGACTAGATAACCCAAATGGGCTTGTAAGCATCCCTATTTTTCTCATTCAGGTGACAAAAGGGGTGCAACAATATTCTTTGTCTACAAGCTTCTCCCAAGTGTGTTGCACTTCAACCAGCTACTGAATCCTTCTGATCATATGACCAGGCTCCCCTTGGTAATCTTGGAAGAAATTTTCCACAGGTAAGGCAAGTTGAGAAGGAAATATTACTTCAACTCCATACACCAGCTGGAAAGGGGAAAGTCCCATGGACCTTTTTACCGTCACTCTATCATCCCATAGAGCAAATTTGAGTTTTGAGTCCCATGCACTTTTGTTATCCTCTAACAACTTTTTAATAATCTTTATAATTATTTTGTTTGAGGATTCTGCAAGCCCGTTTCACTGAGGGTAGTAAGGGTTATAATGAATCAAAGTGATCCCAAACTGTTCACAAAACTGAATCAATGGTTTAGCCTTGAAAGATGCATCATTATCAGTGACGATTTTGTCAGGACACCCAAACCTTGGCATGGTGTCTTCAAGGAACCCAATGATCACTTTTTGGGAAGCATTCCTTGTAGGGATAGCTTCAATCCATTTAGTAAAGTAATTTGTAGTAGTCAATATCCATCTATTTTGACCACTAGAAGCGGGATGAATTTCCCCAATAAAATCTAGGGCCCACTGCTGGAAAGGTCCTGAAATTGCCACAGACTTTAATGGCAAAGAATTAAGTTGTTGCTTTCCAGAGAACTTCTGGCACTTAGCACAAGATTTGATCTTAGCACAAACATCAGTGAACAAACTAGGTCATAAATACCTATCCCTGAGGATCTTGTATGTCGTGGTTCTCCAATAATGATTCCCCCCACATAAAATGTCATGAAAATCAGACATAATATTTTGGGATTCTTGGGGGTCTAGGCATCTCAAAATCACTCCCAGTGGATCCTTCCAATGCAAAACTTGATCAATAAGGCAATATTTTATTGATTTGAATTTTAAGGCTATTACCTTTTTCCTTTCCATACCATTTGGAGGCTATAAATTTTGAAGGAAAAATATAATGTCCTTGTACTAGCTGCAACTTGCCAATGCAGATATGATTTGAGAGCCTTTATCAGCTATTTCAGCTTGTTGATTTTCCAAACATGAGTGGATAAAATTCATCCCCAATGCTGAGTAATTTGATTCAGCCAAGAGCTTGGATAAACCCTGGCCTTCAACCAATTTGGTAGGCTTAATTTCCAAATCAAATTCAAGTAATTTAGCAATCCACTTTCTCCTTTTTCCGTCTATATCAGGCTGAATAAGAATTTATTTTACAGTAGCTGATGGGACATAAGCAATAACTCTTGAATGCGAGACATAAACTCTGAAGGAATTAAGAGATTTAACCAATGCATAGGCTTTCTTGTCCATGACGTCATATTTTAATTCAGCATTTATGAATGCCCTGCTGAAAAATCCAATGGGATGCTCTAAGACTTCAATGTTCTTCTGCAATAGGACTATTGTTATTGTATCAAAAGAGGCAAGAGAAAAAATAAGAAATTCCTTGGAGTAGTCTAGGATGACAAGAATCGGGGCTTCATTCAAGGATTTATTTATTTGATCAAAAGAATCATGGGAATCAACAGTCCATTTGATTTCACTATCCTTCCTTAGCACGCTTGTGATATACGTAACTAACTCAGCAAAATTTGACACAAATCTTCTCAAAAAATTAATTTTTCCCAGAAAAGATTGAACTTCTTTTTTGGATCTAGGAAGTGAAAATGTTTGTATAGATTCAACCTTGCTGGAATCAATCCTTACCCCTTTAGCTGACATGATATGCCCCAAAACTTTTCCTTCTTTCATGGAAAACAATGATTTTTTTGGATTCAAAGAGAGGCCAAATTTTATGCATTTCAAGAAAACCTTTCTTAAGTGATCACATTGTTCTTTATTAGACTGAGAGTACATTGTTATGTCATCTAAATAGATAACAACAAAAATATCCTTCTCTCCTATAAATGCTAAGTCCATAGATCATTGAAAAGTTGCCCCTGCGTTCATCAAACCAAAGGGCATCTTGGTGTACATAAATGTACCCCAAGGAGTGGTAAAAGTTTTCTTCTCTTTATCTTCTGGAAAAACAAAGACCTGATTGTACCTTGAAAAACCATCAACCATGGAAATCTTGGTTTCTCATGTGACCTTCTGTAGTACGTGCTCCATCTTGAGCAAAGGGTAATTATCCTTTTTTGAGCTTTTGTTCAGATTTCGGAAATCAACACAAAGTCTGATTTCTCCATTCTTTTTTCTTACTGGGACCAAATTGGCCAGCCATTCATAATACCTCAAAGGAATGATAATTTTTGCATCTAAAATCTTTTTTAACTCTTTCTCCATGAAATGCATCAACATAGGATTGATTTGCCTCAACTTTTGCCTGAAGGGTTTGGTGTCTTCTTTTAATGGGATCTTGTGCTCTATAATGCTTATGTCATAAGTTCTAAGATATTCATAATTCCAAGCGAATACATTAGCAAATTCCTTCAACAAATTAGTATATTCTTCCCTTTGCTATTCTGATAGGATGCTTGACAATTTGACATATTTCAGATTCTCTTCAGTACCCAAATTGCATTCAGTTATATCAACATCATCAGTGGATACCTTTACTTTCACTGCCACATCATTCCCATCAAATAGTCTTTCCAAAGGAACTATTCCTTTTGGAATATGATTGCTAGGTAGCTGCACAATATGATGATTAGCAATTTTATTGAGGAAAACATCATCATGAGGAGTAATTTCTGAATCATGATCTTGATCAATGTGTAATGTAGAAAACTCATCAACAGTCTTGAGGAAATTTTTAATCTCTAAATCAACTTCGAACACCTTCCAATATTTTACATTGTTCGGTATAGAAGGCATGTACTTGACTTCTACATCATACTTGATCTTGGGTGGTATAGGAATTCTGAAGTTGCTTTCTTATACAGCTAAAGAATCACCCATGGTATTCTCTTCTCTAGGAATAAATGATATGTTAAAAGCAGAGAAAAAACTGTCCACCAAGTCCCATACTTCATTTATGTAAGATCTAAGCCTAGGGTGCTTTGTTTGATAAATATTTTTAATCTAATGGAATATTAATTTAGCATCCCCAAATACCGATACCTCTTCTATTCCCATTTCTTTATCATCCCTCAATCCCAAGAGAAGAGCTTCATATTATGCCACATTATTAGTAGTTTTGAATTATAGTTTATATGAAAAAGATATAGTTTCTTGAATTGGTGAGACAGAGACCACCCTAGCACCAAAACCTTCCTTAGAAGAGGCTCCATCAAAGAACATTTTCCAAACGGAAGTGGTTAGAAGAGACTCCTCAGAAAAGGTAACAAACTATTTTCTGATTTCTAGAGGGGTTTCAGGAGTGTCAGTGTTATAACCCTAAATTGCACCACACATGCTTAACTGGCATCAGGCCAATTCATATCCCTTCTTTTCCAAAACTCTTTTGAACAACTCTTTGAAAATCCTCTTGTGTCAAGGCCCACACGCCCTAACCCATTACTGCATGCGTGTGCACGTTGGCTGACTCACAACAACCCGCGTGTACCTAACAAAGAATGAAAAAAGGAAAGTTGCCGACGAAACAAAAAGCTATGGGTCAGTTAACTGAAACTCCCGGACATGCATGGCCAAGGGTTCGTCCAAAACCCTAGCTCCTTCTGGCCTATAAAAGAAGGGGTAGGGGTACCATTTGGAGGAGGAAAAAATATAGCGAAGAAACTCTGCCCATTTACGTAATCCATTGTCCCAACCCTTTAGCCTTTCCTCATGCCAAAGGAGATTTAACGCAAAGCAGTTGAAGGACAGAAGAAGAGGAGCCCAGGATTAGGTTCAAGGAGCGGTGGTTGTTCTTAGCTTTTTTGTAAGTTGATTCACTTTCAGTAATAAAAAGAATACTTTTCTCGTCCCAATGCATGAATTGTCTATGGTTTGATTAATTTAGTCTTGATTTCTAACCCTTGAGTATAGAAGTAGCATGCATTCATAGTTGTTGTTTGTCTTGAATGAAAGTCATCTGTGGAAGGAGCAGCGCAAGCAAGTAATCGAAGAGCAATGGAGGATATACATCGAACGCCGGTAATAAGGTTGGTGGTCATTTTCCATGCATTTACTGTGAAAAAGAGGTTTAAATCTTGGGTTGTAGGTAAAAAAGTAGTTTCTATTCGGTCAAAATTTGCATGCAAGTCTGACCCTAGTTTGCTAGTCCGTAGGGTGTTTTTCCCAACAACAAGATTGGTGACCGTACTGGGGAAAATACTCTTTAGGGTTCCTGGATTTATTTAAGTTTTTGGGTAGTTTAAAGATTAGGTTTTTTTCTTTTTTTTTTCTTTGCCTGTCTTTTTCTATAAGGTCTGAGCTAGTAGGGAGTCTAGTTTTCCATACCAGTTTTCTCTGACTTTTGCTTGACTGTAGTTTTTGGGACACACATAGGTACACGCGGCTTGCAGAAGGCCTGCACGCATGTAGCCACGCCCTATCATCTGACAGCCCGCGCGTGAATGTTAGCTGTAGAGATAGCAGTAGCATGTAGGAGTTCAAAGAACCTTATAGGTAGTCCCCCTCTTCCCTATCAGAATTACACATTCTCAGGGGGTTTTCTGGAATCCTGTCTGAGTCTTGTTGGTTCACAGTCCTATCTCAGATTGCCTTTTTTCGCCTTATTATTCCTTACATTATTTGTCTCTTCTGTGAGAAAGAGCATCCAAGCCTTCAAGGGACCCTGGTTATCAATACCAAAGGCCTCTTCCTAGTCTGGACGACCTGTTTTCATATTGTTTTCTTAGAATTTATATATACACACGGCTTGTACAAGGTCAGTCCGCGTGTACATGCTTTCTGTCTCTGTTCAGCACGTGTTTGCACGCGTGCTGTTTTAGTGACAGTCACGTGCTTGGACATGCTACTTTTTGTTCAGGGTGGGGCAGTCATCCCCTCCTTTGATAAGAAGTATTTCTCTCAGGTGTTTGAATCTAGGTTTGAACAGTCAGTAGGTTAGGTCATCTTACCCTTAGCCTGTTTTTTCTCAGTTAATAGTTGACACAATTGTTTTATTTTTTTTTATGGTTTTTAGACAAGCATGAGAGTCTTTGTTTTTTTTATTGCCATTGTGTGATTCTTTACTCTGATTCTTTGTGATCTGCGCTTTAAGACAAAATTTGTTTTTCTTGGTTTTTTGCTTGTTGGTATTTTCCCTTTGTTGCTTTACTAGCACTTAAATAAAAAAAAATCTCTTTTCATTTTCTTCTTTGGTTGAAAGGTGTGTTTCTGCATCATTAGCTAGGGAAAAGTCTTTTGTTTCGTAAGTTTTTGTAGTTCACTTAGATCATAAGTAGCTCGTAGTCGAGCGAAATTCCTTTAAGTTTGTTGTATAACATCTTAGAAAAATTCAAAAAAAAAAGAAATCTTTCTTTGTGAAAAGTTGATAAAATTTTGCGTTTAGTACAAGTCTTTTGTTTCCATCTTTTTTCATTCGTTTTTTCTTTCGTCTTTACACATCATCAGTTTCACCCTCATACCCCTTGATGTAATATAAATCCATAAAAGCAACGCTAATTTTAAAAATCTACTAGACTTTTATGTTTATAGGGTTCACAAACTAGTTCAGGACTAGGGCCTTGGATTAGGTTGGAGAGGAAACTATTCAAGGCCATTCAAAACCAAACATTAGAGTCTGAGATAGGGAGTGTCTACGTCCATTTTCGTGGAAGTTATCCAGGACCCCCCTCTAACACAGGGGATAAACACGAGGTCGTGTGTGGAAAGGTAGCGGAGATAACCCCTCCAAAGCCAGACCAATCGTAGTGGAGAACACATATAGAGGGCTTGTTTTGGGATTCCGTCATTTGCATTTTCCACAGGGCTTCGTGGGTATCGAATCTGTTCGAGGTCCTTAGTTGTCTTCCATACCATTTTCTCTCGATACCCTTGATAGGTTTCATGCTTGATACCCTGCTCATTGTGGTCTACCCGACTTTCGACTGTACCCGCCTGGTGACTGTTCGCATGTTGGCAACCTAGTTGCCAATCTTTTTAGGGACATACACAGGTGACTGCGGGGATATACCACAGTAACTAGGACAGACATCAAGCCACACTTTGCAGAGTATACCTAGAGGGTGTTTCCATGTTCGAGTTGCACTTGCACCGATAAGTTGCTCTAGTGTTGGTTGTTGTAACTGTTCTTCCAAATAGTTTAGTGATTGCTTGTCTCATCTCTTAGGGGATTCTTTTTAGTGTGTGTTAATTTTGAACATTTAGAATACCTTAGTGTGTCTTGGATCTTCTCACACAGTGGAGGATCCCGAGCTCCACTGGTCACGAAGGCTTCTTGGCCTGCCACCGGTTGCACTGGAGCCACCCACGCCACCATTAAGGTGGAAGCTAGACCAACAAGGGTCTTTTGAAGTGACCGGGTTACAAACCTTTGTGCCCGAACAACTCCCAGAGGAATCAACCGCCAATCTTGGCTCAGTTGAAACCCCAACCACTGATATCTTGGCACCGTTTATTGTACCTATTGGGGTCCTATAATTATAGGCAACTCGATTCTTCGACTGTGGATTTGGCATTTCCCCTGTGATGAAGACTTCTGGCTCGGTTGACCCCCGTTTTTCCCCTCCATCCATTTCACTCGATCCTCTATCATCTTTTTGCATCCTTCATCTTTCACTGTGCCTTCACTCCCTTGTCTTTTCGACCCATTGAGTATGCCTCACCCGCCTTCCATCCATGAATAGATGAACTTAGAATAATGAACGAATAATGTTAAAGGGTTAGTGATATTCTCTAATACTTGTTAGCCTAACAAAGTTGTTTTGATAGGATAATTTAAAATAAAATAATTGTTAGACTAACTATTAATTAATTAATGATTAATTAATTAATTAATTAATAATTAATTAGTTTAATAAGTAGGTTAGTTTTTAGATTTAAAAAAACAATTAAAAATATAAAAAATATATAAAAAACAAAATATAAAATATAAAACATATATAAAAAGAAAATATAAAAAATAAAACATAATAAAATATATAAAACAATATATAACTAAACAAAAANTATAAAAAACAAAATATAAAATATAAAACATATATAAAAAGAAAATATAAAAAATAAAACATAATAAAACAAAAAATATATAAAACAATATATAACTAAACAAAAACATAAAACAGAACGTAACACATAACAAAAACATATAATAAAAAATATCAAAAAACAAAAACTTAAAAAGTAACCCTATCCTAAGTTCTATCCCACCCAAATACCCCTGCACA
>SNQJ01S0029310.1:8443-49748 GCA_010110895.2 Picea sitchensis | reverse complement strand
AAATAATAGATATAAAATTTTGAAACTTGTACCATAAATACTAAAGACTGTCCACTATCTAATGAAACTAGTCCCACTCAATTTGGATATTCTAGGAAGAAATTATGATTGTTTTACCTAGAACACCTTCTTGAGACTAGTCAGATACTCTATCATCCACAGGGTGTATATACAAATTTAAGGTGACTCGGAATCTAAAATTTTTACCATCGATACCTTACTAATTTATATGAATAGCCTCTAGAGTTCAAGGTTTGAAACATTACAAAAAAAAATTTATAGCGAAAATTATGAAATGACTCAGTTCAGGATGATTCCAGAACCCTATCTTGTACAGGCTGTATATCCAAAAGTATAAGGCCTCAAGAGCTGAAATTTTAACCCAACGTACCTTGATCCGTCTACCAAATATCCTCCAAGCCCTTCCTTCTGAAATTTTTTATAAAAAAACGTTATAGAAAAAATTCCAAGGTGTCTCAGATGTAGCAGCAAAACCCCAAGACCTTGAGCTTTGATACCATATGTTAAGAACCAAATATCAATATAGCATAGAAAAACCTCAGAAAAATTAATAAACGCCTTGAAAAATAGATAATTTCAGATAATAATCCTCTTCGAGGTGGAAACCTCCTTTTACCGCACTTAAATTTTCAAGTACAAGATGATTCCAAATGAAAACGTCTCCTTGGTATATATAGGAGACTAGGAGGTATAATTACAACTAATGGAATAAAGCCAACATAAATAAAATAACATTACTAATGTTATATGCCCCAATTAAGGGGTAATGAGCCAATATTAGAGCTTAACACAATATCCTTCAGTAGATCAAGCATTACAGATTGTAATACAGAACGTATTTGAGGAGGAATCTAGCCTCCCTTTAGAATGATAAGAGGACGAATGGACTGTGCCGCTCCAGAAACTGTAAGGCTATTACAACATCAATGATGATGAAGATGATGATCCGAGGAAGGTGAACATCGCAGAAATATAAGTCCAGAGAGATGTGGAAGGACCAGGAGTTGAGATACCATTCATTGGAAATCCAATAAAGGTTAATAAGGTCAACATTGGAACATAGCAGACATCGAAGCTTGCAAATGTTGGAGATTATTGGGATGTTGCTACTATTGACAAAATCACAGAGTTACGTCATGAATATCAGGACTAGTTTCCGACCAAGTTTATTGATATGAAGGGCATTAAAGGGCCTATGGGAGAGATGAGGATCCATTTGAAACTAGATGTAAGACCAGTCAAACAGAGACCCTACAGATTGAACCCCAAATATAAGGAGAAAGTGAAGATTGATCTCGACAGAATGTTGGAAGCAGGGATTATAGAACCTATCAAAGAATCAAAATGGATTAACCCTATGGTGGTGCAAGACAAGAATACAAGAGAGATCAGGATCTGCGTAGATCTCAGGAAGTTGAATGATGCATGTTTGCATGACCCCTTCCCTAGACCATTCACTGACGAAGTGTTAGATAATGTGGGAGGCTAGGAGGTATATTCTTTTATAGATGGATTTTTAGGATACCATCGCCATAACACCACATTTTCAATAGAATGGGGATCCTACCAGTATACAGTGATACCATTTGGATTGAATAATTCCCTAGCCATATTTTCCAGGGTGGTGGTCAAAGAATTCAAGGAGTTTTTGCATAAATTTCTAGAAGCATATTTTGATGATTGGACTGTTTTTAGTTTATTGAAAGATCAAATTGAATGTCTAAGGCTAATGTTGGAAAAATGCAGGCAGTGTCAAATTTCCTTGAATATGAAGAAGTTCATCTTCTTCTCACCATTTGGAGTGTTATTAGGTCATATTTTATGCAAGCTGGGATTGCTGGTTGATCCATCTAAAATTGCCATTATAGTTGATCTACCCCCTCCTACTTCAGTCAAATAGTTGCGCACTGCGCTGGGACATACTGGATATTATAGGAAGTTCATTAAGGGATATGCCCAGATTATAGCACCCATGGAGAAGATTTTGAAGAAACACTGTCAATTTTACTAGATAGAAGAGTGCCATCAGAGCTTCAACACATTGAAACAGAAAATGGTTACTACGCCTATTCTAGTTTTCCTAGATTGGAGCAAGGAATTTCACGTGCATGTATATGTATCTTCCATTGCCTTAGGAGAAGTGTTAGCACAAACTGGGGAAGGATATATTGACCATCCGTTATCTTTTTCTAGCAGGAAACTATCTACAGCTAAGATTAATTACACCACCATTGAGAGAGAGGTTTTAGCCATGGTGTATGCGCTATAGAAATTTCGCCACTACTTGTTGGGAGGCCACTTTAAAATTTTTACTAATCACTCCGTGCTGAAATACCTAGTCAACAAGCCAGTGTTGGGGGGGGAGAATATGAAAATGGCTTCTGCTATTTTAGGAATATGAATTTTATATCATAGTTAAGCCAAGAAGAATGAACAAAGGTCCTGACCACTTGTTGAGGTTAGAACATGGATAAGAACCCACTAGTTTGGAGGACACATTGTCGGATGCACAACTGATAGACATTAGAAGGATTGATGACCACTTCGTAGAGATAGTCCAGTTCCTATTAACAGGAATGACACTGAGTGAATATAATATTCCTCAGAAGAAACAACTGGCAGTGCACGTTGCAGACTTTTCACTTATAGTTGGACAACTATACACAATGGGACCTAATGAGATATTGAGAAGGTGTGTTATGGAGGCAGAGAAACCATTGATCCTCGCAGAAGATCATGAAGGCATTGCAGGAGGACACTACGCAAGAAAAGAAACTGCACATAAGGTTCTTAGAGCTGGCCTTTGGTGGCCTACCTTACACAGAGATGCTAAAGACTATTACAGAGCCTACAATGGATCCCAAAGAGTTGGGAAACTATCTAGAAGAGATGAAATTCCCTTAGCACCACAACTGGCCCTACAAGCATTTGAGAAATGGGCCATTGACTTCGTTGGACCTATAAACCCACCAGGAAAGCACACAGGAGCAAGGCACATAATTACTGTGACAGAGTACTTGACTAAATGGGTCGAAGAAAGAGAATTTAAGGTTTGTGTGCAACTTCAAGTGTGTGCTTCATATTTGATGACATCATAACCAGGTTTGGATGCCAAAAGATCCTTATGAGTGATCAAGGCACACATTTCATAAATAAAACAGTTGAAGCCCTGACTAAGGAATTTGTAGTCCACCATTAGAAGAGTATGCCTTACCATCCACAAGAAAATGGGGCAGTGGAAGCATTCAATAAGATCTTGGAGACATCGTTGACAAAGATTTGTGAATAGGGATGACTGGGATTTAAGAGTACCAACAATATTATGGGTCTATAGGATCACTTGCAAGAAGATAAAAATGCATACCCCATTTAAATTGGTGTATGGCCTTGAAGTTGTTGTCCCCATGGAATATTTGGTACCAAACCTAATTGTCGCCTTTACTGATATGGATGACACTAGTGCTATTCAAGAACAGCTTGCATGGTTGGTCGAACTAGAAGAAGATAGATTTATTGCAGGATTCCATCAACAGGTACAGAAGGAAAGAGAGAAGGCCTACCATGACAGACACTTTAAGAAGAAGGCATTTAAGCAAGGTGATATGGTATTGGTATATGACAGTAAATTCATGAAGCATCCAGGAAAGTTCAGAGCGCATTGGCTCGGGCCATATGAGGTTGCCTATGTTACAGAAGGAGGATTTTCAAAGTTGAAGACTTTAAAGGGAGAATTGAAGGAAGGATTAGTGAATGGGAGCCAGTTGAAATTGTATTATGACAACCAACTTCCTCGTCGCTCTCAGTAAGAGCATGAGGAAAAGGATCTAGGTACTAGGTGTAGTTTAAAATGGGTACCAAACATAGAAAAGATAGTCTGCACAGGGAAGGAGAGGAGGCATAGAGTAGAAAGCAAAGGCTGCACTACACAGTCTGAAGTCGAAGTAAAATAGAAAGGTCAAATCTGAAGTGCCTCAGGACGAGTCACAGGTGAGTGTTGGGGGCCTGTTGGCCCTTGGTTATGAAATTTAGCAAATAAAAAGAAAGGAAAGGAAAAATGAGAACTGTGTGGAAGACACGGTCACTGTTACTAGTTCGAAGTGAGCAAAAGAGTAGAAAAGATGGAGCGAAGTAAGAGAAAGAAAGCCGTTGGACGAGGAGATCAAGGATGACAAATCAACAAGAAAGAGGGAGTGTGGACAACTCAGCAAGAGGAAAAATCCATCGTTGGATGCTTTGGAGCACTGTGTGAGAAGGAAGGAATGACAGGCTGGTGAAGCCCTAAAAACGTAGGTCAAGTTGACGTAGGGTTTTAGACACCTAGGGTTTTGGTATCTAGGGTTTTGACACCTAGGTTTTGGCCTAAGGATGTTGGTGAGTGATTGGAATGTATAAATAAAGGTCAAGAGGACCTGGGTTGGGTTGTTGTTGTTATTATGATTGTTGTTGTTGTCTTTGTCATCATGTGATCGAGTGAGTGATATCAAGTCAGAAAGAAGTGTTGAGTATGAGAGCCTTCTGTATTGTAATATCTTCAGCTGGGTGTGAATATCAACCCTGTAGATGGGTGCACAAGGAGGGGAGATATAACGAGGAGAAGAGAGAATATCTGCTAGATGAGAGCGTAGACAAGAACTGTATGCTTCACCTTAATATATTATAAGCACAGTTCTATTGACATAGCCCTAGAGAGAGGGTGAACCACGTGTGTTTTTTGTTGTGTGTGATTGATGCTATGTTCTTGGCCCTTTGATGTATTGTTATTGCATTACTATGTTAGATCTGATAGGTAGTTGTGTAGAGTAGAGTTAATCTGGTAAGAGATATGTTTTTCTAGTGCTAGATCCACTTGATATTCCCCTTGGTTGTAGACATCTCTGTCCTGCAACCCCCCCATATTTGCTTCAGGTGAGACTGCATATTCTTAGCAGGTGTTGCAGAAAGGGCCAGTAGTTAGGGCTTGTTGGTGCGCTCTTGGAGTTGAACCCTCGGTCTTCCCCTGGGCCAATAGGAGCAACAATTGCTCTTTTTCTTTTTCTCATTGATGCCTCTACTTGTGAAATCTGAGTCTCTGCTAATTTGACGGGGTGTGCCTCAACTTCAAATTGAGGAGGTGGAACTTCCATTTGGGCAGTGGCTTCCCTTTCTTGTGCTACTTCAATTCCCTGGGTTGAGTCTTCATGATGTAATTCAGGTTGTTCTAATTGTAGAGGTCTATTGGCCTTAATAAGATCGCCCCAGGTTATTTGGTTTTGACTCAAGGATTTATTAACCATCAGTTTTACCAATCCATGGTGGCTAATGATGGTAACGAGATATTTTTCCTTTTGTGTTCTCATGGCGACCTCATGTAACATAGCATGTAGAAAAAAGATAAATTGATCACTAATCGTTGTTTGAGTGTTGCTAGTAGTTTGAGGTGGCGTGGCCAGATCACATCATACCTTCCATCATAGGTGATATACCTCTGTATGACACCTGCCAGTTCTTTCTAGGGTTCGCTGAGCATGTTGGGGTTAAGTCCCTTTCCCTTTTTATCCAATTCCTCTCCAGTGTCTATGAAGGATTATATAGCTTCTTTGAGCATTGTATATCTTCCAGTCCATTGTATACCTGTATTAGGAAGGTCTGTAACCTCTTCTATGATTTCCTGAGTGACTGGTATTCGTATATCGCAAACCATTAAGGTTTCTCCCTACAAGTTATTGAAGAATTCAACTATGATGTCTGTATCATATCCTTGCAACCGATTGAAGTACTCCATCCACCCCAGACGGTGTAGGATTTCTCTTGCATGCTTAGTTACTTGTATTAATGTTGGTTTTCATTGCACACTTTGGCCTCCCATATTTCTGTAAGAAGGTGAGGATGACTAACACTCCTTGTTGTAGCTTAACGCAACCAGTTTTTCAAACAAAAGAAATAACATATATAGAACAACATTGTGTATATGTAAAAATGTGGATTTTTCGTATTTACTGCACTTATTGAAATCTATCAGTAAACGTGTCGACCATATTCCCCCCATAAATGGAAAGGTCGACCTCGATCGTCACATGTACAACTGTAATAATGGCGGGGACTTCCTGCGAGGTGTGATTTCTATGGCGTCGTTGTCGTTGGAAAAGATAATCATTAATAATTTTTCAAAAAGCACTTTAACAATATTTATGATAATCATCACTTTGTGTGGGAAATTTGAATTGTCATACCTAAGTTAGAAACCCTTTGAGGAAAAAATATTCCGAAAGATTTTAAATTTGTTCACATGTTTAAAATTTTCCACATATCATAATGTTGTTACTTTCCCTTTTTATTGGATATATCTGGAATGATAGCCTCATTGTTTTAGAAAGTAAAATATAAGAACACACTAAAACTTGGCGTATGTAAGGTAAACTTTGATACCATAGGCAGAGCCACTACTTCCAGCAGGCATCCATAGCCTCAACAGGGTTGCCTTTTAACCCATAGATGAGCCTATATCCTTAATAAATAGTTTGAATTGTGTTTTTCCAAGAAGACGATTATCCTGGTTTGGTGTCCAGATGATGGTAATGCCACTCACTAGATTGTAACCTAAGTGAACAAGTCGGCTCATGATGAGGCCTCTTGTCCTTTGACAAAAAAATGCCAAAGGCCATTGCCCTAGTGTGGTAGCCATAGTGGGAATGTCACCTATGTTATTATCTGACGATCATGGTAGGTTGGCTCTTCATGAGACCCCCTATTCCTTATGGAAGAAGTTTATTACTTTGGTGAAAAAAATTATTTTGATTTAGAGTTTTAAATATATATATATATATATGTGTGTGTGTGTGTGTGTGTGCGTGTGTGTGTGTGTGTGTGTTAAGCTCTATCAAGGGAGGATCATCTACTCCTTAAGAGTGAGGGATGGAATAAGAAGTGTTAGAATGCCAAGTAAGAATGTATTTAAGATTACTTATTATGATATGAAAGAAATTATCATTCAAGTATATGTAGATATATAGGAGGAAGAAACGAATTATGGTGATTAATGAATTGTGAACAATTTTTAAGACGATTCGGAGAGATTGATGAAAAAATAGTTTACTAAGGTATGTGAAATGATCCACACCAAATGACAAATTAGAAATAGTGTTGATGAAAAGGAATTAGTGAAGGTCATATCCAAAGGAGTGACTGACATAACAATGACATGTTTTTGAGAGAGGAACAATAATAAGAAATAATCATGAAAGGAACAACAACTGTTCCTTTCGAATGGACAACGCGATTGAAAAAGGAACAACAATCATTATTTTGGATGAAGGATATTACTTAGGAAGGGAACAAAAGTCGTTCTTTTCAAAGGAATGACAATGGTTTGCAAAGGAATAGGTGATCATGCGAAGGTAACAACAGTCATCACTTTAGACAATCGTTTCATTTTTAAATGAACAACAACGATGATGTTCAAATTTGTACCCATCTAATTAAAACTCCCACAGTCATTTTTGTTTTAGTGAATATATAGTTGATTAGTCATCAACTAAATTCATTCAATTTCTATGGGTAAGTTTATGCAATAATCGACATATTGGATGATCCATAAGCATGTTCATTTTCTTGAAGAAAAACATGGTTTATATTTGTTGAGAAAAGTGAGACAGGAGCAAGGAACAAAAAAGTGTGTTAATTATATTCATTACAGTCATGTTTTCTTGTTCATAATCTCTCAAGTAGCTAAAAAAAGAAAAAAAAACTAAAAACTCAATCAAATCTATAAAGAAAGCTATATACAATATATATAGTGCTAAAAAATCATCATTTATGGAGTTGAGGTTGTTGAGTTACCTTCCCAGTCAACCAAGATCTAAATAATAGGGTCCTTACTTACTTCTTGACAGAAGGATTCTTTTGAATACGGCTGATCGTAGAGTCGTAGCTGGTGTCCATTTACTAGAAAGGGATATCCAAACCCGTCAATGGTAATTAAAATGACAGTTCCATTATCATGAACTTCATTAATTTCATATGGTTCCAACCACCTTGTCTGTAATTTTCCAGGAAAATCATGAAATCTGAAATCATAGAGAAGCGCCCAATCACCTTTCTGGAATGATTTCCTCTTGATATGTTTGTCATGCCAGTTTATTCTTTGTTGTTGAATAATAGTTGTGCGCTCCAAGGAAGACATGTGTGCTTCATCCAACTCATTGAGATGTTGTAGGTGTTGTTTATGCGCCTCTGTAAGATCCAGTCCAATTTCCTAGGCCATCCTTAGAGTCTTGATCTCAAACTCGATTGGAAAAATAGGTTATTTACCATAGACTAAGTGATAAGAAGAGTAGCCAGTGGTGTTATCCCATGTTGTGTGATAATCCCATAGGGAATTTGGAAGCTCACTTTCCCAATTCTATCGGTTTGTCGAGACGGTTTTTGTCAAAATTGCCTCCAAGACGTTATTGGTCCTTTCTACTTGTCTGTTTTCCTGTGGGTGGTATGGAGAAGTAACTATGTGTTTAATATGATAAGTGTTCAGGGTGGTTGTGATTATATGAGGTGTAAATTGTGACCCCCCATCAGTGATTACTTCCCTGGGTAGTCCATAGCATACAAATAATTTGAAAAGAAATTTAATGACTACTTCCTCTATTGTGTTTGGTAAGGCTTCTACCTCTACCCATTTGGTCATGTAGTCCATTGCAACTAGAATATAGGCCTTTTGATTTGACTTTGGATTGAAGGGGCCAACGAAGTCTAGTGCCCATCTCTCGAATGGTTCTGTGACTACTTGTTCTTTTAGGGGAATTTCATTAGCCTGACCTACTTTACCCATCTGTTGACAACTGTCGCAAGGCTAAACATATTTCTTCGCATCTCTGAATATTGAGGGCCAATAATAGATCATGTGTACAATCTTATGTCCAGTCCTACGATCCTTAAAATGCCCACCACAGGGCTCATCATGTCCTGCCTTCATTTTGTCATAGATTTCGTCATCTCAGACACATTTGCAAACCTGGATATCAACCCTTGCGTAGAAAACATATCCATCGATCTAGGTGAATCATGCACTACGCTGGACAATCAATTTTCTTTTTCTTGATGAAAGATGTGCTGGTAGTTTCCCAACTGCCAAATAATTTGCAACATCAGCGTACCAAGGTGGCTTAGTAGTGACAACAAACAGATGCTCGTCTAGAAATTGGTCTTCAACCATCAAGAAATCATTTGTTTTGGGTATGCGGGACAGGAAGTCTGCAACAAGATTTTCTCTCCCGGGTCATGCTTTGATGGTGATGTCAAATTCCTGCAATAGAAATAAGCACCGAGTGACCCTTCCATTAGTAATAGGTTTATTATCTAGATAGTTAATGGAAGAATGATCAGTATACAAAATAACTAGATAGCCTTTTATATAATGATGAAATTTATTGATGGCATGTATAACAGCTAAAACTTATTTTCCTGTTAATGTATAATTAGATTCACCGGGAGTGAGATTCTTGTTGATAAAATAAATATCATAGGTTTTCTTGTCTTCTTCCTATCCAAGGATAGGGCCTATCGCGATATCTGATGCATATGTGGAGATGTGAAATGGTAATTTCCAGTTTGGTCCTCTCAGCACCGTTGCTGTTGAAATCAACCTTTTGAGTCCTACGAATGCCACGTCACACTTGTCAATCCATTGAAATTCAGCATTACCAGTCAAATCATGTAAAGGTGTAACATTTCTTGCAAATTTTTCCATAAATCTATGATAGTATCCTGAAGCACCAAAGAAACTACGTACCTTAGTTTATGTATGTGTTGTAGGTAGATTAAGGATTACCTCTATTTTTGTTGGGTCTACCCTGATTCCATATGTAGAAATATAATGTCCTAGTACCACACCTTCAATCATCATCATCATATGACATTTTTCATGACTTAAACATAACCTGGTAGCAATGCACCATTCGAGTACCTTCTCCATATAGTCTAGAGCTTGATCAAATTCATCACCATAAGGAGTGAAATCATCCATGTAAACTTCAAGTGCTTCACTAATCAAATTAGAAAATATGCTTAGAATGGCCCTTTGAAATGTGGCTGGGGAATTACATAATCCAAAGGGAAATACTTTGTATGAAAATTTACCCCAGGGGCATGTAAATGTAGTTTTATATTGATCTTCTCGGGAAATTTGGATCTGATTATAGCCACTAAAGCCATCTAGGAAATAAAAGAATTTATTTCCTGCTAAGGTATCCAAGACCTAATAAATGAAAGGTAGGGGGAAGTGGTCTTTTTGGGTGGTTTTTTTGAGTTCCCTGTTGTTGGCATCAGAAGTCACTCTTGGATTGCTTGCAAGAGCAGAGCCTGACGCCCATTAGTTTAATGTCACGATTTGTTTAAAGGGATGATCAAATGGAAGAAAACTCAGAACAATATCGTCTCAACTCTGAAACTAGGCCAGGCGTGCATAGGCGAATGAGGTTTTAGATAAACTTCAAACAGTGAGTTGTAATAAGGGTGAGTAGGTGGAAGAATTAGCTTGAGAAGAGTGGAGGGGACTGTTCGAACATCCAGATTCTAACAGACTGTGAGAGAAGGCATCTAAAGGCAAGATCTTCTTACACCCAGATGCAGGAAACCAAAGAAAACAACAATGCAACAATAAATCATTTATCATAGCATAACTGCGCTAATTCATACGAAGCATTCGATCATGAACTCTCTGGAATGAGATGAAACATAGATGGAAAAGGAAAAATGTTTGTCATAAAACAAGAAGTCTCAGACACAGATGCATAAATAGGAAACCAAAATGGTTGTTAAAACTTTACAGTCAAGAGTTGTGCTCTACCATCGATAGATACCAAAATGGCGAAAATGCCTACATATACTCAAAACAATCAATAGCAACAAAATCGAGACACTGCATTAAAAAACTTTGCGTCTGCATGGCTTCTGACGGTCTGCACCTGCAGACTCTGAATGATTGTGCACCTATGGCAGACACAATCGAACTCCTGACAGTTCCGCGGGTGAAATGACGTGCCTTTAATTCGTCGCCGGACTTTCCCATTATGGCGGAGGTGATGTCCAACCATCACCAACCACCTCAATAACTGCTTCATTGGGATTGAGGATGGCCCGGCTAACTTGGCACCTTTGGGGCGTGAACGACTCCTCGCGCTGCCACCTAGATTAACTGAATGGCCTGATGAATAGGCGTGGAGGCCAGCACGAAGCATGGGCGCGTAACAGGAATGGTGACACCAAAACCATGAGGGAGAGATATGAAGTGACAAGGTGTGAGAGAGGTTACAGAGGAAAACACAGACCAGAGGAGGGGATATGGACAGATGTCGGAGGATGAGGAAGGGGCTAAAGGGAGCGAGCCTCATCGCATGGTTAGGTCGAGAACAGACGACAAGATGACACGATGAGGGAGGGGGCCCCACATTGATTAAATTCAGAAAGATAGGGGGTGTCCGGATTGCCTGTGCGCCGTTGATCCGGCCGCTCAAATTGCAGTCGTCGAAGAGATGCGTCCTCGATTTTGGACCCCCCCCCCTCCCCTTAAAGGTAGAAAGGTGGGGGGGGTCCAAAATTTCCTTGTGCACCGTTGATCTGGGCGCTTTGATCGCATCCATCCAGAATTGCTTTCCGCTTAACCACATGTGCATTAGCATCCCAAACTTAGGACAAGTGGGTTTTTAACCCATTCCTTCACATTTATCCCTGTTCCAAGAAATGTCACTAAGATTTGGCTCCATGGGGGATAGAGTCGTCCCTGTGATTCTCTAAGAACTCATTTCGCAGCTTCAGTGCCTGCTGTTGGGCTATGGAGTCATGCTCAAAACATCCCGCTGCTGAAAATACAAGCCAAAAAATAAAAGCAATAAAGATACATGCCTAAAGGAGCTTATTTATATACAATCCTAAAATAATATAACACTTTAGATGGGGCTAGGTGAAAGCAGATTTCCACCATAGCCATTCAAGCAGCTTCCTGGATAGAAGCCCCTTCCTTCTGTCAATGATCACAAACAGTTGATGTAACCGTGACAGCAGAACGGTTACACTCTTCAACTTCTCCTTACAGGCTGAAGTTGAGATGGGATATGGCAGCTCCGAAGCATAAGGGAAATGACACTCCATGTATTTGCTGACAGGGTCATTGGATGAGTGGCCAATTCCAGGAAATTGGTGACAGACAGCCTCTTCAGCTACACAATTGTTCACACACGGCCGAATATCTCTGATAAGCACAGGTGGGTGAATAACTGAAGTAGGCTCACTGATCTCAGGCAGTGGTTGCTTGTTGACTGGCTCTGGAATGAAATATGTGCTCGGTTTCTCTTCTGGTTCTTCCTCATCTTCTTCATGCACTCCCCCATCTTATGAACAGGGAACGATCTCTCGATCCTCCCTTTCAATCCCAACTATAAATACATCATGGGAAATCTCGTGAAGGAAGAAAAAACAATCCTCTTCCACAATAGCTTCTTCATTTAATTTTGAGGCAGCAGGCTCATCGGGGGAAAATGCCAATGCATCCAAGAAATATTCAATAATATCTTCAAAAGAGTTGCTAAGAGCGTCTTCCATGAAGACTGGAAAATCCTCTTCGCTGCCTTCGGAGTGCACAAGTGGGAGGAGGACAGATGCAGGCCGGCGAATGCCAGACGACACCCACCCAAAAATAGGTTTTGGATAGGAGATGAGTTGTCTACCTTCCTCTTTATGCTGCTCAGTTCTTCCTACAAGCCTAGTAGAGTTGATTTCCACCCATGGCCTTTCCTTAATTAATAAAGGAACATGCTCTATAATGTGATCTCGGAAACCTTTCATAGAACAATACTCACCTGTGAGTATTGGTGGACTAATGTGATTAGAACATTTCGAAAAACCTGAAATGTAGGACTCCATGCATATGGCCACGGGATCGTGGGAATAATGATAGAATCCTAGTTGCTTCAGAAGACCAGGATGTTCTTCTGCAAAAAACTTTCTACTCACAAAAGAATGTCCCTCCCCCTTATGGGAAATCCACTCTGGATCTTCTGCAACTGCAGCTTTTACCCCAGAAAGATGATATTCAAATAAAGGAGTAGCAGGCTCTAGGTCATAATGACCACTTCTGGGTTCTTGTTCCAGATCTGATCCATAATTTCTAAATCCTTGTTCAGGTTCTGAAACAGACTGATAGCCTTCTTCCTCCTGCATATGCAAATCTTCCTGCTTATGAGTCCACCTGCTAGCCCTGATGTTTTCTTCAACCTCTATAGCATCCTCAAACAAATGTATCAATGATGAGGATTTCCTCACTCTTAGGAGGAAGACTAGCTCTAGATGCTGAGCCATGATATAGTACACCATAGCAGCAGTCTCTGTGGGTCTGACTTCTACAGGCATGCTATGATAAGCACTAAAAAATATTCTGTTGAAAATAACCAAGGTTTCATCTTCCCCTCTCCTCAAGGCATTAAACTTGGACCAATATTGATCAAGTGACTTGTTCTCACCCCAACCTCTTAAAAAAGCATGGTATAGTTTAGTCCAGGAACCAATAGAACCGGTCTCTAGACATCTAAACCATGATGCAACATCTCCCAACAGGGAACGTGAGAACATCCTCATGACAACATCCTCGTGAATGATCTCAAACTGATCAATAAGGGTCTCAAAGTCCTCCATATGCTTCTCAACTGTAACATGACCTTCCCTAGAAAATCGAGGAAGATACTCAAAGAAATCATGAGGATAAGGGTTAAGGTGATATGGCAGCCGCAGAGGTTTAAACAACCTATTTCTGATTTTGACTTGAAAAGCGGTGGGTTGATCATGGGATTCAACGAGAGGATGGGAGGGATCAATAGGAAAAATAGGGGGTAACGAGGTCTGAGAAGACTATGAATTATCCTCAACCTCCTCAGGACTATAAGGGCATTCGACTCGAAGAGGAGGTGTGATACATATATCATCTTTAAGGATCGGCAGAGGCAAAGGCACAAGAGCAGTATCTACAACACAAGAAGAGGGTATGCTTTCTTCTTCTAAGGCTGAGTGGATAAGAGGAGGCTCAGGGACATCAGAATGTACAAAGAAGAGGAAACAATTCTCTATAAATGAAGGGAAAGAGAAGAATGAGCTGATAAAGAAATACAAAAGTTCATGTAGTAAGCTCATAAACTGATACCTAGTATTTCCCTTCAACATGGACTTCCTTCTATCAATAGAATCCCCTCCGGTGGAGTCTTTAAATGTGGAGTCACCAGGTGAAGGATGCGCAGCTTCGAATGTGTCTAGTCCTTGTTCACCATCAAATGCCAGATCCTAACGTTGTTGCTACCCCAGGAAGCTTCTCAGGCTGAGAAAGAAGCTGATGAAACCTTCTCGAGAAAGCTCCTTAGGGTTAGCTTTCAGGTGTGCTGACAGTAGCCACAACTGAAAAAGTGATGTGGAAACCTTGGAGTCACCACAGTGGATTCGCCAGGTGTGCAGTAGCAATATTTAAGGGCTCTGATGTCTGATGCACCTTCAAAATCAGAGGCTCAATGTCGTTCTTCCCAGAGAAAAATATTCAACTTCGTCCCCGGCAACGGCGCCAGAAATGTTGGTGTCAGAAGTCACTCCTGGATTGCTTGCAGGAGAAGAGCCTGACACCCATCCGTTTAATGTCATGATTTTTTTAAAGGGATGATCAAATGGAAGAAAACTCAGAACAATATCGTCTCAACTCTGAAACTAGGCCAGGCATGCATAGGCAAATGAGGTCTTAGATAAACTTCAAACAGTGAGTTGTAATAAGAGTGAGTAGGTGGAAGACTTAGCTTGAAAAGAGTGCAGGGGACTGTTCGAACATCCGTATTCTAACAAACTGTGAGAGAAGGCATCTGAAGGAAATATCTTCTTACACCCAGATGCCGAAAACCAAAGAAAACAACAATGCAACAATAAATCATTTATCATAGCATAACTGTGCTAATTCATACGAAGCATTCGATCATGAACTCTCTGGCATGAGATGAAACATAGATGGAAAAGGAAAATTGTTTGTCATAAAACAAGAAGTCTTAGACACAGATGCATAACCAGGAAACCAGAATGCTCTACCATCGACAGTCGGGAGCTGTGCTCTACCATCGATAGATACCAAAATGGCAAAAACGCCTACATATACTCAAAACAATCAACAACAACAAAATTGAGACGTTGCATTAAAAAACTTTGCGTCTGCATGGCTTCTGACGGTCTGCACCTGCAGACTCTGAATGATCATGCACCTATGGAAGACACAATCGAACTCCTGACAGTTCCGCGGGTGAAACGACGTGCCTTTAATTCGTTGCCGGACTTACCCATTATGGCGGAGGCGATGTCTAACCATCACCAACCACCTCAATAACTGCTTCATTGGGATTGAGGATGGCCCGACTAACTTGGCACCTTTGGGACATGGACGACCCCTCGTGCTGCCACCTAGATTAACTGAATGGCCTGATGAATAGGCGTGGAGGCCAGCGTGAAGGATGGGCATGTAACAGGAATGGTGACACCAAAACCATGAGGGCGAGATATGAAGTGACGAGGTGTGAGAGAGGTTACAGAGGAACACACAAACCAGAGGAGGGGAGACGGACAGATGTCCGAGGATGAGGGAGGGGATAAAGGGAGCGAGCCTCATCGCACGGTCAGGTGGAGAACAGACGACAAGATGACACAATGAGGGAGGGGCCCCCATGTTGATTAAACGCAGAAAGACAGGGTGTGTCCGGATTGCCTGTGCGCCGTTGATCCGGCCGCTCAAATCACAGTCGTCGAAGAGATGCGTCCTCAATTTCGGACCCCCCCCCCTCCCCTTAAAGGTAGAAAGGTGGGGGGGGGTCTGGAATTTCCTTACGTGCCATTGATCTAGGCGCTTTGATCGTAGCCGTCCAGAATTGCTTGCCGCTTAACCACAGGCGCATTAGCATCCCAAACTTAGGACAAGTGGGTTTTTAACCCATTCCTTCACATTTATCCCTGTTACAAGAAATGTCACTAACACCTGTAGTCTACACAGATTCGTAATTTCCCATTATTCTTGGGAACGATCACTAGTGGGGAAACCCACCGACTATTCAAGATAGGATATATAAAATCTATGTGCAACAACTTCTGTAATTATTCTTTGACAATGTCCCTAAGGTGGGGATTCAATGTTCTTTGGGTTTTTCGGATAGGTCAGGCATCTTTCTCAATATAAATATGGTGTGTGCAGAGTTGCGGATCAATACCTTTCATGTCAGAATACTCCCAGGGAAAAGCTTGCTGATATTTAGAAAATATTTGAATCATTTTTTGTTGTTGTTTCTCATCTAGATTGGCGTTGACATTTAGAGACTTCCCTAGTGCAATCTCAACTGATTTGTTGTTATGAACAGTGGTAGTTAGGATTTTTTCTTCCATCAAATCTTCCAGCGAGTTTCCCTGCGCTTCGAAATGTAAACAACTTTGAGCATTTTGCATGTTGGGTTATTTAAAATGGTCAAGTTGTTGATGAAACCACTGATCACGTCATCCTCTAATTGGTTCTTGAGTCTGATGGCTTCTTCCAGTGTGAGAGGGGATCATATATCCTTTTCTGGATATCTTGGTGATGTCAATTGCGGATGTATGATAGTCAATCTTGGCTTGGATGGAGGATATAGGATGAGGTTCTTCGTAACACCTCCTCTAGAAATTGTCATATTTCCCATGTAATATCCTATGTATGCATCTCCTGTTGTGATCCATGGTCTTCCCAATATTAATGGATGCCCTTCGAGCGCACTTCTTAGGTTGATGATGAGGAAATCTATTGGATATTCCCAAGAGTCGACTAAAACTTCTATATCGTGTAATGTACTGACCAGTTTAACCACTGATCGATCAACCAATTGTAACATAATTGGGGTAGGTTCAAAATATTCGAAACCCAGGGTGTTGCAAGTTTCCATGGTCAAGATGTTGATGGCTTCCCCGAAATATACTAGTGTATTTGGAAAATAACAACCCTGCATCTGAACTGTTACTATGGGGTTCCCTGGGTCTGCATATTTGACTGGTTCTTGTCTCCCTAAAATGAGATCAGACAAGGCTCCTGCCACATGAATAGTTGATGATGAATTTTTGACTTTCCTAACAGGCTTCCTTCCACATAATTACTTGATTGTCTTTTCATAAATCAGGATGTCTTGCAGAGCCTACAGAAGTGGGACTTTAACATATAAATTCTTGAGTTCCCCTACAATGTTGAAGTTGGGATACACATCAGGTTTTGCTACAATCAACCTTTCAGGGAACAAGGGAGGGTGAGTTACATCCTTATCAGGATCCTGTGGTTTGACTGTGTTTCCCCCCTGATTTGTTTCTTCCGTTATGACCACAGTTGAGGGTGTTATTTTTGGTTGTATGTTATTTTCATTATCCTTCTCTTGGGAAGAGTTACTTTCTTCAGGAGAGATTATGTGCCTCGATATCAACCAGATTTCATTGCACCCTACCGAGTTGATTTCCCCTTCCACATTCTCCATAATCTGGATGAGTTGGGATGGTCTATTATTACTTTTTGGGTTAGCTTGGGTTGGTAATTGAGGGAATAATTGTGATTGAGTATTCTAGGGTAGTTGGAGTGGAGATTCCAAAGTGGGTTGGGTTTGAGGGGCCATCCCCATGGGTTGATTGGTCATTCCCATGGGGTGCTTCCAATTATGGTTCCAATTTGGGTTTTGGGCAGCTGTGTTGGACCACTGTGAAGGGTAGGGGTTGTTGTTTTAGTTTTTATAGGACAAGGTAGGGTATTGTGAGTTAGGCCAGGTGGAATTTGCAGCTAGTTGATTCTGCCAAATGGGGTTTGCAGCTGGTTGGTTTGGCCAAGTGGGATTTGTAGCTGGATATTGTTGTGACTGAAAAGTGGGGTTAGAAAATGGTTGGCCCTGCCATGTGTTTCCATAATTTTTTTGTTGATTATATTGTCCATAAAAGAAAGAAGAAGGATCTTGTAGTGTACTTGGAGGTCGGGCCTGCCATTGGTGATGTTGAGCCATCCAATGTAATGGTTTTTTTCCTCTTCCGGTTCTCTGAAGACTACTTTTAATCCTGGAGTGATGGGCATTGATCTGTTGCATGGTATTTAGCACAGATAACACACACCTGAACCACATCCACCAAACATTCCCTTGGACCATGTTTTTTTCTGCATCTATGGAAAAATATGGCTAAGGTATGTTCCACTTCTATTTTCTTTTGTTTGTCCTGCAATACATCCAATTGTGTAGTCAGAGTGCTCAGAATATTAGTTTTGAAATTTTCTAAGAGATTCTTGACTTTTTCTCGAGTGACACCTCTGCTGGTAATATTACTATTTCTGGTGAGGGGATTCTGCATCCCTGACCTAGTCCATGTACTTCCACGTGAGCACCTGATGCACAAATGAACGATGTTATCATAAGTTTCTTGATAGATATCACCCTTCCACATTAAATTCAATGTTCCCATTCATCTTTCATTCCCTTTATCAAAGTGGCTTTGAGCACTTCACCTGGTAATGTACCATAAGGGGATCTTTGCAGATTGTATTGGAACCTTTCAACATATTCTTCTAATGTCTTGTTTTATTTTGTAGTAATTTGAAATATTTCATCTTTTAGATCCTTAGTTCTACAATAATCCTGATATTTTGTCAAGAAGGCTTGTTTCATATGATCCCATGAGTTTATAGTTCTGCCTCCTAGTCCCATAAACCAACACAGAGCGACCCCTTTCAAAGTTGAAGGGAACAACTTTAGTTTTTGGGTTTCAGAGGTGTAATCATAACCCCTACATAGGACATCAGATTCGAATAAGAATGCATTCGGGTCTTTTGAAATAAATCCATGAAAGTTTGGCAGATTCTATAGGGAAATTGCTTTCATAGGGGCATTGGCAACTAGATCAACTATCAGATATTCTAACATGGAGGTATGGGGTCATTTTTTATTTTGTTGTTCCATTTGGTCGAAGATATGCTAATAATCTTCTAGAATTTCTTGGCATGGGTTCTCGTTTAATTGATTACTCGACTCCCTAGGAGATTTGGTTACGCTACGTCTGTCTGGGATTTCAGGCATGCATTCTCCTTTCATAGGAGATTCAGGATCAAGTGGTGGTGATGGGTTTTCCTTAGAAACCCCAATGGTTTCCCCTTCTCCTTCTTTTAGATTACAAGAATTTCCCTTTTCTAAAGGGTYGAGAGGTGGAAGATCTCTACTTTGAAAACTTTTCTCAGTTCCTCTAGTTTTGYTGTGAACCTCAACATGGGMTATAGTTGGTGAAACTGTTGCCTGAGGGATTTGGGTGGAGCCTCTCCTGGGTCCAACTGAAGTTGGAGATTCATATTTTTTTATGATGTCTTCTATGAAAGTGTTTCTCCCAGGGAGAACCGAGCCCTGGSCTTTGGTAGTTTTTGGTGGGGGTTTTGGTTTTCCAGGTTCTTTATTTTTAGTCATACACACTTTACACAAAGAAAATTCTAAACATCTATACAATCTCTATATATCAGCTAGGGGTAGGCATTAGCATAAGCAATTTACTTATTGCCTGCGTAGGTTCTTACCTTCCATCTTCAATACCTCATCATCTAGAGACATAACCTATGATATCTTTGACACTCTCCCCGACAATGGCTCCAAAATGTTGGGCTCTAAAGATGTCCTAAGAAAAACCTTAGTTTAACATTAATTTATCAACCCAAGGATTCTTATTTTATTTCAAGAATATCAACAAAGTCTATGCAGATAGCTCGTAGAGGTTAAAATCGCGTAGTTAAAGAAAATCTGGGTTTATCAACAATCAGGTTCCTCACACATTCATTAAACTTATGAAACTAAGATTTCACTGAACATGATTGAAATATGATCTATAACGTATTTAAAAGCATGAATTGAATTGCTAAACTGATCTAATTAGGAACAAGAATTGAATCTATGGAAAAGATTAATAAACTTATCTATTGACGACTATCTAATATTATGGAAAGAAATAACCAAGTACTGCAAATTGAGAAACAAACAACGAATGAAAGGAACAACAAATGCTAATTTAGCGGAAAGGAACAACAAATACTAAACTAAGCGAAAGGGACAACAAATGCTAATTTTAGCGAAAAGGAACAACAAATACTAAACTAAAGGAAAGGGATAAAAAATGCTAATTTAAGCTAAAAGGAACAACGAATGTGAAAATGAGAGGAACGGTCAAGCAGTAAACTACATCAAAATGGAATCTGGAACAACAATCGATAACATTTACAATGAAGCATCTATCTTTTACAAGCAAACAACATGAAAGTATCAACACACTCACACATTTATCTTAATTACTGCAAAAGATATTAAAACCATAAAACATGAATCAAATTGATATAATTATAGATTGAGACAGTAACTCCTTCAGACTTGGCCCCCGGTCCTCATAAGTAAAGCTGCTAGAAACTCAGTATACGAAAATGATGAAAATGTTCAAAGTCTTTATTAATTCCATAATTAATCCAACATTTACAAAAGTTGTTTGTGCAGAGAAATTTTGAGTTCTAAATGCTTGGATAAAATTCTTAGATGATCCCGTCTAGGATCCACTACCCTTTATATATTACAAAATATGGGTAAATTAAGCTTCCTCGGGATCGAAAGATCCTCAGGATTGCTATTACTATTTATGAAGTTTACAAAATAGAGAACCAATCTCTCTTGAAACTTCTTTGCACCTAATATATTTAGCCTCCAATAGCTGACGTATCTCCAAAATCTCTTTAGCTATCAAGGGTTTACCAATATTTACCCATTCCTGTAACAAAATCAAACAATTCCAACCATATTTTAGAATTTATAAAATAGATCTCAATAATAATTCTGGAAGACATTTTAATCATTTTCTATTCTATTTTATTCCCAAGTAACAAAAAATCCAATCGAGATTGTATCCTAAATCATGATAATGAGGGGAATATTTGTACCTTTTCATAACCCAACAACTGCTACTAGAAGTGTCATTATTAAGTTGTAGAGTCTTACCAAACATGGGTACCCTAGTTAGAACCTTTGTGCCATTTGGTTCCCATGCAGAAGTTATTCCATAAGACCAGGAGTTCCTTATAGTTTTGATATGAATTTGTGCTCAAATCCCATATTCTTACTCACAAACATTTTGAAATTTACCTATGGGACTCCCCCTGAGTCTTGGTTAAGCTCTTTTCTAACTCTCAAAAAATTGAAAAATGTTGATGAGTGAACTTGTGTCTTCCACACTCATTAAATGGATTTGAAAGGACATATATTTGGTATAAGTTTAACCCTTTTCCAGACCAAGTAGACTACTTATGAAAAATGAATACTCTAGTCATCATTGGATAGAATATTTCTCCTGGGCATTATTTTATAATTTTTTGGGGCCTAGGGGACTAAATCTACGAAAAAGGACATTCTTTGGAGTTAAGTTGTAATTTCATTCCATCATCCTTCTTGCAGTATTGAGCCTATTGTCAGTTCTTTCTTTCTCGTTAAAAGACTCTTACCTCAACAATTTTCATCACTAGCCAAGTAAATCCTTTTATATATCATTTACATCTTGACACCTTGTACCCTAAGAGGAAACATTCCCCCGAGTGTCCATGCCCTGCATGGACTTCCTTGGATCGTGCATAGGTATGTTCCACTATTTGGAGCTAGTTTCTTACTTGCGACACTCATTTCCTCTCCTGTATCATAAAATTTATTTTCCTATGAAGAAATAAAAAGAATAAAGGCGGGAAAAGAATATTATCTCATCTTGGAAGAAGTCGTGTTGCCTTTGAATATAGCACAAAATTTTGAGTCCACTTCCGTGCACTACTTGCATATAGTGCACGACTTGTATCCATTGCATGTGAGGGATGCATAGGTTCATTGGTTCGTTAACATCCTATTCATACAAGCTTCTCCTAATAATCAATCTATTGCTTTATACCTTATGCTAAATGATGAGAGATTCCCTAATGCTCTCCTTTCAGCGAGTCTCTTTCCATCGGATTCATGTCATCTATTTTGGAAATGAGACCTATATTCCTATGAGTACTTAGAGGCTTCTAGTCATCAGTGGTAGTTTCTCCTACCATTGGCAGTTGGCAATACATCAATTCCCCCTAATCGAGGAATTCTTCAAGTGTTCGAACTCAACACCCTTATTCACACTTGTCAAATGTACTCGGTGCCTTGATACCTACTTTAATTATCGTTAGGTCATCTTGCATTTGTTAATGATATACCTCAATGACCAGTAATCTAATGAAGTCTCATTGTGTTCAACCTCAAATCCTCTATTCACATGATGTATAATTTCACCTTCGGTGGATAGTGTATGTTAGCACTCTATAAATTTGTTTAGATGATAAAAAAAAATGGCATAGGTAACCTACAAACCAACTTTAGAGCTGGGTACTATCCTTTTCAACTTAGAGAGGGCTCTCTCGTGTCACTAGGTGTTTCTTTGACAATCAATGGCTAGTTTTTGTTGTTTTGGGTTTTTTTTATAAATTTGTTGGCAAGGAAAGGGAGGTACACTTATGGCTATGGAGTCAAACATCTGAAAATGAATGAAAACATTGAGTTGTCTGTAGAAACCTCCAAAGGATAAAGGCTAAATGAGGTGATAAATCTGAGTTATAATTTGTCAATTTGCAGAGTGTAGGAAGAAAAGGAAAACATGTAACTGCATCAGAGCATTAAATAAATGAATTCTGAATTAGTTAGGAATAGCTTAACATAATTTAAATTGCTTCAGCCGAGAGCATCACAAGATCAATTATGGGCCTTTGAATATCCAATTTAAATAGAAGACAATGAAAATGAAATCAGAAATATAGGAAATACATACAAAGAGAGAAGACAAACTCATATCACCACCATTAGAATATTTTCATGGAAACTTCAAAGACTTCTGCATATGTATTCAACTCAGCTTCCAAAAATTACAATGAGTTCAGAACAACTAAAATTGTTCCCTTGCACTTCTGCCAACGTTAATACTTTTGGAACATCTAATACTTATACAATTCAAGTTCCTTTAGTTAGAAGCCAGTTACAATAGTTTAACTGAAACATTTCATCTTCTAAAACTGATTACAATGATTACAAATGACAGTTTCGGTATGGGAACCGATTACAATGATTAACAAGAAAACTTTTCATGATCCAACTTTTGATCCCTATGATGCTTGAGCTTCTTCTTTTGCCACTTGTTATTTTCTAGTCTTCTGTCTGATCTTCCATATTCAGTGACACCTGCACATCATTTGTTGGACCCCAGAAAACTGCATTTTGTTTGACCCATCCATACTATCTCCTTCCATTGAAAGTTAGAAGGGATATCATAGTCCATCATTTATTTGATTAGGATCTCCAGTTCAATGTAGGAGGTATATGTCATGACTGGTAGTCCAATCTTCACTGTTTGAACTAATTCAAAATCTCAAAATATGTAATCAAATGTTCAATCAGGGTTACTCCTTTCAAGTTTTCCTCCAGGTTTTCAAACTTGGAGTGACCCATTCTGCATTGAGTGAGGCAAGATTTGTATTCCTCCTGATCATATAATTTTCCTTTTTCATCCCAAAATGGTGGGAGGCCTTTGATGAACAACTCTTCAAACAAATCCTTGAATTCTTGTACACTTTTCTCCATCTGTGTGGCCTTAGTTTGGATTGATTTTAGCAGGTTATGTTTGGAAATAACCCTCATGGCCTAGATGATCAATGTAGTCCTATATTTTACCCCAATGGTATGAAGCTCTATAGTAGGGATGGAGTTTAGTAGGTTTATGGAATTTTGGGCCCACACTTATGGTTTCTTTGCTAAGGTCTCATTTACAATAGTGCACCTGCTTCTGGCTGTGATGGCCATGATGTCTTATCATTGATAAAGTTTAAGTAGACTCTGAATTTGGCAGCTTCAACGGATATACAATCCCAGATGATATGTTTGGCTCCCTACAACAACCCTTTTCCTCTCAATCTTATTTTCATCTTGTCTATCGTCTCCTACAAATATTGATTCTCCTTTTGAAATTGATCCATCCTTTCATCTTTTGTTTTCATTTCCTGCTTAAATTTCTCTATGTTTTCGTTTAACCCTTTGATTTCTCCTATATTTAGGATAACTTATGACATAGCCTGGACAAGTCCTTCAATGCTTGGCCCAACTTCTGTGGTATAAGGTACAACTACAACCATGTTCAGTAGTTATGTCTTTTCTTGTGACCAATTCACCTTTTCTTATTCTAGTTGTAATACCTTAGCCTTGTAGTTTAATGCCTCTTGTCAAAATGCTTCCTTTTCCTATTTTAGAGAAACTAGCTTTGATGTTTGTGGATGCTTTATGGCATACATTTTTAATTTATTCTTCAAGATTTGAATCAGATTTTCCTTTTCATCCAATGAGGATTTCAATCCATGAGGGCCTTCAGATTCTAGCCTCTTAACCTGAGTTTTCCAAGCTCTGTTGGATTCTTTTTCTTGCCTTAACTTCCCTTCCAACTTTATTGCATAAGTTGACATCTTTGAATTATTCAGACTTAGACCCAAGTAATCATAATAAAACATATCACTGGTATTCCTATGGAATTTGACTTTGTCTGGAGCACTGATGTTGTCATATTTTATCTTGATCTCAGATACTTTGTCTTGATTTGCAACTACTATATTAAATGTCCTCTTCTCTATATCTCTTAGTGTGAACAGAGAAGACTTGTGCTGAGAAATAATTTGCACTCCAGGGACTAACTCTCTCATCTCACCCATAGCCATATTTCCTTTCTCAACATATTGTTTTTCCAAATCCTCTTTAGAATGATAAGCTGCTCCAGATGTCTTATCAACGATGTGTTTTTTTCTACTGAAAGTTCTTTAGATGCCTTCACTTTGGTTCTTTCTTCCCTTTTCAACTTCTATAGTGTTGGTACCACTCTCCACAATATCCATATTCACTCGTTATTTAGGTTTTCCTCATCTAGATCCACTATCTGTGGGGATTGTGTGATCTTCATCTTCTTAGGGGCAGTCTACTGATCACTGGTACCCATGGATTCTAAACTTCTTATTTTGTTGTAAACACTTACTTTGGGAACTTTGACTATCATATTCTGAGAAGTTTTATGTGTTTGAGTCTACTGCAGGGTTTCCTCCACTTTTTGTGTTTGAGTTGGTTGCAAGATTGCTTCCATATTAACACATACTTCTAGATTTTCCAATTTGTCAAAACCCTCAACATTTTCATGCTCGTAAGGGGCATGTTTGTTCGTCAGTCTTCTCTTGGATATGATCTCATGTGGATCATATATTCTTCTTTTTAGCTATAAAAAATCAAACTCTTTGAGATTTTCTTGGATTTGATATAAGCATGCTCTAGTCTTAACAATGAAGGGTCCAATGATGAGAGGAAATTTGAGGTTGGAGGCTTTGTGCAATTTCAAGAAATGCTCTGTCTCTGATATGATTCTTTTCCTAATGAATTCAAGGGAAAAGACTTTGGGTGTCAGAAAAATAGGAAAAATATAGGGGAATTCATGACAACCATAAACCCAGACCACTATTGAATGCATGAAAAGTACCTAGTCCCCCACTCTATTTTCTGGATTTGGATGTAAATAGCTCCTCATGTCATCTAGGACTCTTGGTAGGTTGGTGTTGAAAATAAATTTGTAAACCCTGGACATGGATTTGTTGATGAAAATGAGCAATGTGATACTTTTACATTCAATTTATATGAATGTTTATTCAGGAAACTCTCTTATTTGTTTCCAGGAAAATCTTCAGAAAGTATGTGTAATATCTGAAATGTCTTAGTGATAAAAAAATCACTAGCTATTTGTGGATATTATCAGCTATGAATTGATCAAAGGTGTCATGAACTGATGGACTAGAAACTGACTGAAAAAATGCCAAGAAAGAACCCAACATGACCTCAACCACATGTTTGTCATTATCTAGACCTTAAATTTGACTCAGTAGGGAATAGACCGATTGGACCTAAATAACCATGACACTAACACTCATTGGAAAAGAAAGACTTTCAGAAAGATTCTTTAGTTTGACAATTGTCTGTAATAATAGGTCTTTGACTTCTGATGGACACTCCTTGTAAACCCTAATTATATTTTCTTCCTCAAAAGGTTTAGACACTGCGGAGAAGGACTCTGGTATGCTAAGGGCACCTCAAATTGATAGAATATCTATCCTACATGGGACCTCGGACCCTTGCTTATTGACGATGACTTTCTCTTCCTATGAATATTGTTCTGCACACCAACCTATGAATTCGGGAAAAGGGAAAGCGACCTCGACAATATAAGTGACTATAGTGTCATGGAATGCTTCAAGAAACAATATCTGCTTCCCTGCATTATCAGAGAGATTATTTCTGCACACAAAGATGGGAGAAATGGTGATTTCAGTCTCGAACACATCTAAATCTCGGTCAATTAGGGCTTCTTCATTTGATACGAGGTATTTCTCTGTCACTAAAATTATGATAGGTTCCATGGTGGCGATGAAAAATACCTGTAAATTAGCGGAAATGGCGTGATCTTGGCGTACTATTGATTTTCATTTGAATGGATTGGTGGTGCCAACTTTCAAACATTCCAGTATTCGAAAAATAATAAAATAAACGACAAGCACCCCTTTTATATATATTCCCGATTTTGGGGGCGCGAGGAAGTGGTTTGGGGAAACCTGCTTCTCAACCCGAAATGCACCCAGTGGTGCCACGTGGTATAGACCCAAAACCGTGGTTTATTTTTCAGCCCTCTTTCGGGAATTATCCTCCGCGCAACTCCTCCCCCCCAAACAATCTCCGACCGTTAATATGGGGAGCTTCACGATCCATGATGTTCCAGGTCCCATCACCTTAGTGCCCTCCAGATCTAGCCTCCTCTCGCCAGATTTAGCCTAGTTAGTCACATCTCCACATCAATTTAGCACCTTTATAAGTCTAAAAAACTTGATTTCACACAAAATTTATTTATGGTGATAACAATGTAGAAGACCTCCATATTAAGTAGAATCATTCCTAATATGTTGTTGTCTTTCATTGGACTAGTACCTATATGACTTCAGTGATCATGGGAGATTAGATTGTACTCCATTGTATACAGATATCTTCATATTGATTTTGAGACTAGATTCCTTTGTGCCTTGTGTTATCACCATAACAATTTTCATATCAGGATCCAAATTTTGGAAATTTAGCGAAATGCTATATCACTGTGGAAGTATGATAGTTTGGGGGGTCGGGTTATATCTAGTGGCATATAGACAAATATAGCGGAGGCACAAAAGGTATAACTCGGCAGACCATCGATCTTGGAGAAGACCAGATCAACGGCTAAGGCACATATCAAAGAATTAAGCAGTGCGAAAGATAATTATTCGAAGGTGGGCCAGGGAAACCATTATGGTTTCATTTATGGAGGCGTGGCGACACCAGAGGTACATTGGGGCAAAAAATGGTCTACTCAAAACCATTTTTTCCAAACCCTCGATATCAGAAGTTGATGGTGTTATCACCTACTGATTTGCATTTTATTTTTCCAAAGAATGTTGTCCTTGTGTTATTTTTCCACTCAGATTTTATAAATATTTCACCAGCTCCGTCAAGCTCCCATCACCTAAATCCTTTGTCCAATGCGATCATCCAAAATAGTCATGTACTCCACGAGTCAAAAGTTGGAAAATATACCAAGATTATACCTAGCCTTAATTCTTATCTAAATCCCTTAGTCCCATCACTTCATTTTTACCCTATTTTCATGTTCCCCTTGAAAATAAAAAATATGCCTTTTATTAAGCACCCTTATCCTATCCACAAAGTCATGTGTTAAGCCTCATATTCCCAAAGTCCTTTGAAAATAGAAAAAGGGTTTTTTTTATTATTAATATAAATAATTTTATATTTATATTAATATTTAATCCAATATTTAATTTACGGAATCACGTCAAATCATGGGCACGAATCTCAATTTATAATGTGGAAAATTCAAAGGTTGGATGGAGGGCGCACATGCATATCGGGGATTTAAGTAGAGAGGAGGTTAATTTTGTGAAGGTGGACCAGGAAATACTACCGTGGATTCTTTCGTGGACACCACTGGAGCCAAAGCCCGATGTAATAAATGAAAACATTTATCATATGTTTTATGTGCAGCATTTTTCCAAGAGTACATTTCAATAATGATTATGGGATTTCCAATAAAAGAAATTCTTTCTCACGGTGAAATTGTTTTACAGAGGTAAAATTCACATTTTACAAATTAAAGACATTAATGCTTATTTCCATGCAAAAGATTTAAATGGGAAGATGCACGTGAACAAAGACTTGGATAATTCTTTATCCAAATATTTACAGGAGTAAAAGAAGAAGATAGAAGGTATTTTACCAACTGGAAAAAACACACAGTAAATGTTTTTACACAGTGAAATGGTAAATTGGAAAAACATTACACAATAAATGTTTTTTACAGGGAAATGGTAACAGTAAATGTTTTTTACAATGAAATGGTGAATTGGGCAAACAAAACTTGGTTTTAAAAACCATGAACATGAATTAAATTATGGAAATTTCATTATACAGGATAGAAAAATATTTGGGAATTATTTTTATTTCAAATATATTATTCCCAAATATTTAATGAGAATATTGATAAATGCAATTATATTTGAAAGAGTATGAGTAACATTTCAAAGAGAACGTGGCAGAGGAAGGAGTTGGAGCGTCAGAGGAATCTGGAAGGATCATGAAACATTTTTCTGAAAATTGTCATTTGTAATCATTGTAGAAGCTGAAATGTTTCATTTCAGTTATTTTAACCGGTTGCACACTGAAGGAACTCGAATTGTATAAGTGTTATAGGTTCTGAGTGTATTAAGGGAGGGGCAGAACTGCAAGGGCACAATTCCGGTGGTTCTGGACTCTATTGTAATTTTTCTGGGACTGAATTGAATACATATGCAGAAGCATTTTGAACTGTTCATGAAAAGATTCTAACGGGTGGTTATATGAGCTTTGTTTCCTTTCATCGTATGTATTTCCTGTAGCCTGTCATTTCATTTTAATTTTCTTATGTTTAAATTGGAGAGTTTAAAGGCCTAGAATTCATCCTGCGACGCTCTCGTCTTAAGCAATTTAAACTATGTGATTGTCTTCTTAACTTATTCAGAATTCATTTAAGCAATGCTCTGATGCAGTTATTTGTCTTCTTTATCTTCCTACACATCTTTTTATTTCAAGAATAACTCAAATTCATCGCCTTATTTAGCCTTTGTCCTCTAGAGAGTTATATCAGTCTATGCATTTTCTTCGTTCACTTTCAGAATTTTGACTCCATAGCCCATAGTGTTCCCCTCTTCTTTGCCAACAACTCTATTAAAAATCTCCCAAACAAATCAAATCTAGCCGCCGGTTTCCACAGATATATCAAGTGACACGAGAGAACCCTCTCTGAGTTGGGCAGGCTAGTGCCTCAACTCTAAAGCTAGTTGAAACAGATACCTCTTTTGTTTGTCTATTCAGCCTGACAGAATTTACGGAGTGCTAACATTTTGGTGTCGTTCCTGGAGACGAAATTAAAAAAATTTCCTTAGGAAGAACGACATGGTTGAGTTCTAAGGTCTGAGAGAAACAGACACGTAGGAAAATATTGGTTGTATTCCTACTCTGGCGACTCCACACATCAAAAATTTGTTTGAAGGCGGATCCACTGGTAGAAGAATCCATAAATTTGAATTTTTATAGGCGACTCCGCTCTCAATGAATAATCCAGCTTCTAAAACATCATTGACGACTCCACTGTCTGAAGATGAGTTCCATATCTGCAAGGTATGCTCCAATGAATCGATCTCATATTCCTGGCTTTCCAAATCATATTCCTCACATAAATTTGCAAAAATATTTGCCTAAATTCGAAGATGGGAAAGGAAATGATGCTTCCTTGCACTTGATTAGATTTCACATGCACATATGTAAGTTGGGGGTTGAATTTCATGAGGATTGTTTGATGAAAATGTTTATGGCTACTTTAGAGGGGAGAGAAAGATTATGGTATGAAGGTTTAAAACCAGGCAACTTATACTCTCTTAAATATTTCCATATAACATTCTTTAAGAATTATGGAAAATCTAATTCTTCATCCTTGGTGTTTGAAGATTGTTGTGAATTTTTTGAACATTTCACTAAGTACCTTGAAAATGTTTTTGTAAATGAAGAGTGTATGAATGATGAAATCATAGAATACCTTTATGAATATTCATTCGAACAACAAATAGTAGCCCCTCCTTTGGTTGAAGGTGAAGCTGATCAATAAATTGTTGTTGAAAGTCATTTTCCTTCCCCTGAACTTGATGAAGATATTCAACAAGATTTTCAGGAAGAAAAGGTGTTTCAAGGTTGTCTTTCTCCCCCTATGAATGATATGGTTGTTCAAATTCTAAGTGGCCTAGACATGGATGAGGATTCTGAAATTGCATCTATGGAAACTTCTAGCAATGAACAAACAAATCACATAGAGATTCAAGAAAGAAACAAAACAACATATGCCATTTTTCAATCAGAAATACAGAAAGATAATGAAGAGGCAGTGGTTTTATTTGATTCATTTGAAAATCATGGTTTTGAAAGTGCATCCATGGGAACTCTAGACTGTGAAATAGTGCATGATGTTATCTTTTCGCATTTGCAAAGAGATTATGAGCAGGAACTTATTTCCATTCATTCATTTAAAATTCAAAATGACAGTCCTCAAACAAATTTCCAAAAGTTTAATGAAACCAAATCAAAATTGTTTGATGAACAAGAGGATAGTCTTGATGCACATAATATGGCTATCATATTTGAAGATGTTCAAGAATGTATGAATGTTTTTGTTGATATGCATGGAGAAGTAGACAAACCTATTGCTGTCATTTCATTTGAAAATATTCTCAGAACTAAAGAAATAGAGCAAGAGCAACAAACACTTGTGAAAGAAGCTTGTCTTTATGTTTTTGCTCATCAAGAAGAAATGATTTTTCATGGTTTTCAATATCCTGTGGCCATCTTATTAGAGTATTCAGTGAATAAGGAGTTTGTTTCATTCATAAATTCAAGTTTTGGATTCAACTTTTGTTTTCAGCTCCCATTGCTTACGTTTGTCTACCTGCTTAAGAAAGATGTGAGTGGAGAAAAATTGGGAAGCCAATTGCTTGATTGGTTGCATTGGCACTTTAGTTTCACTTGATTGAGTATTCATTTCAACAATTTTAGAGTAGATAGGAGTGCGCAAATAAGCTTGTTGGTCAAGCATTTTTCAGTTTGGATTCCCAGTAGTGTGTGCAGTCAGATTTTAGCAGTGTATTCAGTATTCAGTATCGAGTTGAGAGCAGTGTGCAGAGTTTGGTTTTCAGCAGAAACTGGTTACATGACAGAGAAGGGTACACACACATGTTTTTGGAGAAGCCCAATGGATCAGGCACTGGGTCTATGATTTCTTTTCTACCTCGCAGGGAGGATAACATCCCCAGTTGGAGCCAATGTTATCACCATAACAATTTTCATATCAGGATCCAAATTTTGGAAATTTAGTGAAATGCTATATCACTGTGGAAGTATGATAGTTTGGGGGGTCGGGCTATATCTAGTAGCATATAGAAAAATATAGTGGAGGCACAAAAGGTATAACTCGGCAGACCATCGATCTTGAAGAAGCCCGGATCAACGACTAAGGCACATATCGGAGAATGAAGCAGCGCAGAAGATAATTATTCGAAGGCGGGTTGAGGAAACCATTATGGTTTCATTTGTGGATGCATGGTGACACTAGAGGTACGTCAGGGAAAAAAGCGGTCTACTCAAAACCATTTTTTCCAAACCCCCAATATTGGAAGTTGATGGGGGTTATCACCTGCTGATTTGCATTTTATTTTTCCAAAGCATCTTGTCCTTGTGTTATTTTTCCACTCAGATTTTATAAATTTTTCACCAGCTCCACCAAGCTCCCATCACCTAAATCCTTTGCCCAATGAGACCATCCAAAACAGTCATGTACTCCATGAGTCAAAAGTTGGCAAATATCCCAAGCTTATACCTAGCCTTAATTCTTATCTAAATCCCTTAGTCCCATCACTTCATTTTTACCCTTATTTTCGTATTCCCGTTGAAAATAAAAAAACATGCCTTTTATTAAGCACCCTTATCCTATCCACAAAGTCATGTGTTAAGCCTCATATGCCCAAAGTCCTTCAAAAATAGAAAAAAGGGTTTTTTTTTATTATTAATATAAATATTTTTATATTTATATTAATATTTAATCCAATATTTAATTTACGGAATCACGTCAAATCATGGGCAAGAATCTCAATTTATAATGTTGAAAAGTCAAAGGTTGGATGGAGGGCGCACATGAATATTGGGGATTTAAGTAGTGAGGAGGTTAATTTTGTGAAGGTGGACCGGGAAATACTACCGTGGATTATTTCGTGGACACGTGTTTTTACGTGAAGCACATCGGAGGAAAAGAAGTTTGGATTAAAACCACTCCATCCAAAGCCCGATGTAATAAATGCAAAACTTTATCATATGTTTTATGTGCAACATTTTTCCAGGAGTACATTTCAATAATGATTATGGGATTTCCAATAAAAGAAATTCTTCCTCACGGTGAAATTGTTTTACAGAAGTAAAATTCACGTTTTAGAAATTAAATACATTAATGCTTATTTCCATGCAAAGGATTTAAATGGGAAGATGCACGTGAACAAAGACTTGGATAATTCTTTATCCAAATATTTACAAAAGTAAAAGAAGAAGATAGAAGGTATTTTACCAACTGGAAAAAACACACAGTAAATGTTTTTGCACAATGAAATAGTAAATTGGAAAAACATTACACAGTAAATGTTTTTTACAAGGAAATGGTAACAGTAAATGTTTTTTACAATGAAATGGTGAATTGGGAAAATAAGACTTGGTTTTAAAAACCATGGACATGAATTAAATTATAGAAATTTCATTATACAGGATAGAAAAATATTTGGGAATTATTTTTATTTAAAATATATTATTCCCAAATATTTAATGAGAATATCGATAAATGCAATTATATTTGAAAGAGTATGAGTTACATTTCAAAGAGAACATGGAAGAGGAAGGAGTCGGAACGTCAGAGGAATCTGTAGGGATCATGAAATGTTTTTCTGAAAACTGTCATTTGTAATCATTTTAGAAGTTGAAATGTTTCATTTCAGTTATTGTAACCGGTTGCGAACTGAAGGAACTCGAATTGTATAAGTGTTAGAGGTTCTGAGTGTATTAAGGGAGGGGCAAAAGTGCAAGGGAACAATTTCAGTGGTTCTGGACTCTATTGTAATTTTTCTGGGACTGAATTGAATACATATGCAGAAGCATTTTGAACTATTCATGAAAAGATTCTAACAAGTGGTTGTATGAGCTTTGTTTCCTTTCATCGTATGTATTTCATGTAGCCTGTCATTTCATTTAAATTTTCTTTTGTTTAAATTAGAGAGTTTAAAGGCCCAAAATTCATCTTGTGACGCTCTCGGATTAAGCAATTTAAACTATGTGATTATCTTCTTAACTTATTCAGAATTCATTTCAGCAATGCTCTGATGCAGTTATTTGTCTTCTTTATCTTCCTACACATCCTTTTATTTCAAGAATAACTCGGATTCATCGCCTTATTTAGCCTTTGTCCTCTAGAGAGTTCTATCAGTCTATGCATTGTCTTCGTTCACTTTCAGAATTTTGACTCCATAGCCCATAGTGTTCCCCTCTTCTTCGCCAACAACTCTATTAAAAATCTCCCAAACAAATCAAATCTAGTCGTCGGTTTCCATAGATATATCAAGTGACACGAGAGAACCCTCTCTGAGTTGGGAAGGCTAGTGCCTCAACTCTAAAGCTGGTTGAAACAGTTACCTCTGTCATTTGTCTTTTTAGCAGGACAAAATTTATGGAGTGCTAACATTTTGGCGCCATTGTCGGGGACAAAATTGAAAATTTTTCCCTGGGAAGAACGACATGGTTGAGTTCTAAGCTCTGACAGCAGCAGACACTTAGGCACATATTGGCTGTATTCCTGCTCTGGCAACTCCACACATCAAAAATCAGTTTGAAGGCGATTCCACTGGTATAAGAATCCAGAAATTTGAATTTTTATTGGCGACTCCGCTCTCAATGTAGAATCCAGCTTCCAAAACATCATTGGCAACTCCACTGTTCGAAGATGAGTTCAATATCTGCAAGGTATGCTCCAATGAATCGATCTCATATTCCTGGCTTTCCAAATCGTATTCCTCACATAAATTGGCAAAAATATTTGCCTAAATTTAAAGATGGGAAAGGAAATGATGTTGCCTTGCACTTGATTAGATTTCACATGCACATATGTAAGATGGGGGTTGAATTTCATGAGGATTGTTTGATGAAAATGTTTATGTCTACTTTAGAGGGGAGACCAAGATTATGGTATGAAGGTTTAAAACCAGACAACTTATACTCTCTTAAAGATTTCCATATAACATTCTTTAAGCATTATGGAGAATCTAATTCTCCATCCTTGGAGTTTGAAGATTGTTGTGAATTTTGTGAACATTTCATTAAGTACCTTGAAAATGTTTTTGGAAATGAAGAGTGTATGAATGATGAAATCATAGAAGCCCTTTATGAATATTCAGCCCAACAACAAATAGTAGCCCCTCCTTTGGTTGAAGGTGAAGTTAATCAAGAAATTGTTGTTGAAAGTCATTTTCCTTCCCTTGAAGATATTCAACAAGATTTTCAGCAAGACAAAGTGTTTCAAGGTTGTCTTTCTCCCCCTATGAATGATATGGTTGTTCAAATTCTAAGTGGCCTAGACATGGATGAGGATTCTGAAACTGCATCTATGGAAACTTCTAGCAATGAACAAACAAATCACATAGAGCTTCAGGAAAGCAACAAAACAACATATGCCATTTTTCAATCAGAAAGACATAAAGATAATGAAGAGGCAGTTCTTTTATTTGATTCATTTGAATATCATGGTTTTGAAAGTGCATCCATGGGAACTCTAGACTATGAAATAGTGCATGATGTTAGATTTTCACATTTTGCAAGGAGATTATGAGCAGGAACTTATTTCCATTCATTCATTTAAAAGTCAAAATGATAGTCCTCAAACAAATTTCCAACAGTTTAATGAAACCAAATCAGAATTGTTTGAGGAACAAGAGGATAATCTTGATGCACATAATATGGTTGTCATATTTGAAGATGTTCAAGAATGTATCAATGTTTTTGTTGAGATGCATGGAGAAGTAGACAAACCTATTACTTCCATTTCATTTCAAAATATTCTCAGAATTGAAGAAATAGAGCAAGAGCAACAAACACTTATGAAAGAAGCTTGTCTTTCTATTTTTGCTCATCAAGAAGAAATGATTTTTCATGGTTTTCAAGATCCTGTGGCCATCTTATTATAGTATTCAGTGAAGAAGACGTTTGTTTCATTCATAAATTCAAGTTTTGGATTCAACTTTTGTTTTCAGCTGCCATTGTGTACATTTGTCTACTTGCTTAAGAAAGATGTGAGCGGAGAAAAATCGGGAAGCCAATTGCTTGATTGGTTGCATTGGCACTTTAGTATCACTTGATTGAGTATTCATTTCAACAGTTTTAGAGTAGATAGGAGTGCGCAAATAATCTTGTTGGTCAAGCATTTTTCAGTTTGGATTTCCAGTAGTGTGTGCAGTGAGATTTTAATAGTGTATTCAGTATTCAGTATCGAATTGAGAGCAGTGTGCAGAGTTTGGTTTTCAGCATACACTGGTGACATGACGGAACAGGTTACACACACATGTTTTGGGAGAAGCCCAATGGATTAGGCATCGGATATACGATTTCTTTGCTACCTTGCAGGGAGGATAACATCCCCAGTTGGAGCCAATGTTATCACCATAACAATTTTCATATCAGGATCCAAATTTCAGAAATTTAGCGAAATGCTATATCACTATGGAAGTATGATAGTTTGGGGGGATGGGCTATATATAGTGAGATATAGAAAAATATAGAGGAGGCACAAAAGGTATAACTTGGCAGATAGTCGATCTTGAAGAAGCCCAGACCAATGACTAAGTCACATATCGGAGAATGAAGCAGCGCGAAAGATAATTATTCAAAGGTGGGTCAGGAAAACCATTATGGTTTCATTTGTGGACATGTGGTGACACCATAGGTACGTCGGGGAAAGAAGCAGTCTACTAAAAACTATTTTTTCCAAACCCCTGATATCGGAAGTTGATGGTGTTATCACCTGCTGATTTGCATTTTATTTTTCCAAAGCATCTTGTCCTTGTGTTATTTTTCCACTCAGATTTTATAACTTTTCACCAGCTCCGTCAAGCTCCCATCACCTAAATCCTTTGCCCAATGCGATCATCCAAAATATTCATGTACTCCATGAGTCAAAAGTTGGAAAATATCCCAAGCTTATACCTAGCCTTAAATCTTATCTAAATCCCTTAGTCCAATCACTTCATTTTTACCCTTATTTTCGTATTCTCGTTGAAAATAAAAAACATGCCTTTTATTAAGAACCCTTATCCTATCCACAAAGTCATGTGTTAAGCCTCATATGCCCAAAGTCCTTCGAAAATAGAAAAAAGGGGTTTTTTATTATTAATATAAATATTTTTATATTTATTTTAATATTTAATTCAATATTTAATTTACGGAATCACGTCAAATCATGGGTACGAATCTCAATTTATAATGTGGAAAATTCAAAGGTTGGATGGAGGGTGCACATGCATATCGTGGATTTAAATAGAGAGGAGGTTAATTTTGTGAAGGTGGACCGGGAAATACTACCGTGGATTCTTTCGTGGACACGTATTTTTATGTGAAGCACATTGGAGGAAAAGAAGTTTGGATTAAAACCACTCTAGCTAAAGCCCGATGTAATAAATGCAAACATTTATCATATGTTTTATGTGTGGAATTTTTCCAGGAGTACATTTTAATAACGATTATGGGATTTCCAATAAAAGAAATTCTTCCTCACGGTGAAATTGTTTTATAGAGGTAAAATTCACGTTTTACAAATTAAAGACATTAATGCTTATTTCCATGCGAAGGATTTAAATGGGAAGATGCACGTGAACAAAGACTTGGATAATTCTTTATCCAAATATTTATATGAGTAAAAGAAGAAGATAGAAGGTATTTTACAAAATGGAAAAAACACACAGTAAATGTTTTTACACAGTGAAACGGTAAATTGGAAAAACATTACACAGTAAATGTTTTTTACAATGGAATGGTGAATTGGGCAAACAAGACTTGGTTTTAAAAACCATGGACATGAATTAAATTATGGAAATTTCATTATACAGGATAGAAATTTTTTTGGGAATTATTTTTATTTCAAATATATTATTCCCAAATATTTAATGAGAATATCGATAAATGAAATTATATTTGAAAGAGTATGAGTTACATTTCAAAGAGAACGTGGAAAAGGAAAGAGTTGGAGCATCAGAGGAATCTACAGGGATCATGAAACGTTTTTCTGAAAACTTTCATTTGTAATCATTGTAGAAGCTAAAATGTTTCATTTCAGTTATTGTAACTGGTTGCACACTGAAGGAACTCGAATTGTATAAGTGTTAGAGGTTTTGAGTGTATTAAGGGAGGGGCAGAAGTGCAAGGGAATAATTCCGGTGGTTCTAGACTCTATTGTAATTTTTCTGGGACTGAATTGAATACATATGCAGAAGCATTTTGAACTGTTCATGAAAAGATTGTAATGGGTGGTGATATGAGCTTTGTTTCCTTTCATCGTATGTATTTCCTATAGCCTGTCATTTCATTTAAATTTTCTTCTGTTTAAATTGGAGAGTTTAAAGGCCCAAAATTTGTCCTGTGACACTCTTGTCTTAAGCAATTTAAACTATGTGATTGTCTTCTTAACTTATTCATAATTCATTTCAGTAATGCTTTGATGCAGTTATTTGCCTTCTTTATCTTCCTACACATCTTTTTATTTCAAGAATAACTCAGATTCATCGCCTTATTTAGCCTTTGTCCTCTGGAGAGTTCTATCAGTCTATGCATTGTCTTCGTTTACTTTCAGATTTTTGACTCCGTAGCCCATAGTGGTCCCCTCTTCTTCGCCAACAACTCTATTAAAAATCTCCCAAACAAATCAAATCTAGCCGCCGATTTCCATAGATATATCAAGTGACATGAGAGAACCCTCTCTGAGTTGGGAAAACTAGTGCCTCAACTCTAAAGATGGTTGAAATAGTTACCTCTGTCATTTGTTTATTCAGCCAGACATAATTTACAGAGTGCTAACACCTTGTTTGTGACTATGACAACCTATGGCATATGTCTGCTTTCTATTTCCTATTCATGGCCATGAACAACTATTTGATATATTTCCACATGGATTTGCAGTGTAATTCAGATTGGAATCCATGTGTACAAATTCATTATGGATTGTAATATTCTCATGAGTAACTATTACTTCTAGCTGGGTCTCCATTACTCCACTTCTCAGAATTATAATGTATTTCATCCATCACAAATACTCCTCTGACCTCACACATTAGGGTGCATCTGTTACAACAAATGTTTCCTCAGTCCATGCATCTTGCTTGGATGTCCTTTCCATTTCTCTATCCATACTTGAAGTACCCTTTTTCACCTTTCAGAGACAAAAAATAATATTTTTCCTCATATATGCTCCCTATCAGTTATACAACAAGTGTATACAGATGTTTCTCCACTACAACTCACGTACATCGGGTTTGGTGCTAAAATTTAAAAATAATGTTAGGTTTCCATGCCATGTCATGAGATCCATGATCCTTGACCTTCCATATACTAGAAACACTTTGATTCGTCCCTTTAGTTCCATTTGAAGGCTATAAATTGAGCCATATACAAGCCTTGAGGGATAAAACAATTCAACTTTGAGAGCAAAGACACTTTGGAGAAATTTCACTTCATATTGAGTCTGCATCCGTTTGTCCTTAAAAGTTTGAACTCCTTCTTTAGCCCCCAAGATCTTCCTTCTTTGTGATGGGTAACATCATCAACTCCTTGCCCAACTAGAGGGACTTAGTTTCTTAGCTTCGATATGTGTCGTTACAGAAGTTTGTCACCTATGTACTTCTACTGATTATTTTAATAGAAATACTCTTTTCTCGTCCAATTGATATCTTACAAATATTTGAATTATTATTCCATGGGTGTATTTGTCATGTATGTTAATGGATTATGATAATATATATTCTAACACTATACATTATCACTGTATACTTGTGTATATTGGTTTTTCAGGACAAGTTGTAGGTATAAAGCTTTGGGTTGCATGCTCAATGGTGGTCTTCATCGAACGTCTGTATAAGGTAGGCTCATAGCCTTGTCTTGTTAGCATTTATTTTATGTATCATACTTGGGACTAGAGTTGATTTCTACGTGTCATTTCATCTATTGTGTTTTACCCCTTTCCATAGAGATTTTTTCCTTGTAACACACCATTTGAAATGGCATCATGTAATAACTCTATAACTACGCTATACTCAACCACATTTTTTGTTGATGGATCCAAATGAACGTCGCCTGAAGACACTAGTTTTCCCTCAATTGAGTAAATAACCCAAGCCGTGAAAGCCATGTTCTACGTATTATGACTAGCATCGTCCATGAATCCTAAGTAGACCAAATATTTCGTTGACATAATCCAACCAAGGGAAAACTCAATAAGAAATTTGATGAAGCAAAGAAAAATATAGAGAAGTATATACACTAAGATACACTAATATACAAAGGTCATGCCTGCATTTTCATGCTCAAGCATAATGCCTTTTAAGGTAAATACCATTTCTGAGCTCGTCCAACATATTCCCCTCATAATATTATATTTTGTAGGATCCTTTTTCTAGGAAACATCACATGATGTAAGGAACATGCCACATGGAGTTGAACTTAACTACCCCCAGTGGTTCTTTTTCTTGGTGATAAAGGAGAACCAAGTCACCCTCAACATATTGTCGAGGATAGACATAATTATTGTATTGAACCTTAACATGTTGTTTATTCACTTCGATAACCATAGAGGCATCTCGACGCTACTAATCGAGGTGATATAGGTGCATGGGGCATTCTTCAAGATGAGATGTGTTAGGTAGGATCTTAATTTCCAATTTAAGGGAATGGATTTCACATTCGATAGGAATAATTGACTCCACGCCATGTAATAACTAAAATGGAGAGAAACTAGTGGAAATATTTACCTTGGTTCGATATTCTAGTCAGATTTACTTTGGCTGACAGTTTTTTGAAAAATGGTCTTAAAAGATTTATTCACCACCTCTTCTTGTCAAATTTCCTGGGGATAATAAGGGGAATAATGACCATGTGTAAACCCCAACTTCGATGCTAACTCCTTCGTCATTTAATTCTAAAATTTATTTCCATGATCAATGACAATATCTTTTGGGATTTTGAACCAGGCTATAATCTGATTGAACACGAAGAATGTTGCAGTCTTACCAACGGATTTAATAGTAGGCATGGCCTCTTCCCATTTAGTGAAATAATCTACGACAAAGATAATATTTTGGTGCCCCTAAACCGAGGTTGGGTTGTAGTCCATAAAATCCACCCCCCACATTCTTAAGGGACCAAAGGTGATGACTAGGTGAAGAGGGGTTGGGTGTGATCACATTTTTCGAGTGAACACTTGGCAAGGGTGACACTTCTTGATCGCTTCAATGTAATCTTTGAAAATTGACGACCAAAAATAACTGACTCATAATATATTTTTGGTTGTCGCAAGCCCAGATAAATGAAGACCACATGACCCACTATGATAGCCATTTAGAATAGCTTTATCTTCCTTGAGATTCCAACAATGACACAATATATTATCCACCCCTTCGATGATACAAAGTGTCATCGATAATAAGTTAGTTCTTAGCCTTATGACGTATATGTCGTTGATCATCTCTCAACAGATGTTGGGGGAGATTCAAGGTTTGAAGATATATTAAAATGCCTACATACCATGGGTCCGAAGATGAGATAAGGAAAACATGTTCATCCATGAACGAATGTTCATGAAAAATATCCTCATCTAGTCTAGGCAAGTCTGACATCAGTTTGAAAAAAAATAGCGATTTCTTAGATTTTGCAGAAGAGAAATCAAGATCAAAATATTTCAAAATAACAATACACTTATTGTATTCCCCCCC
>SNQJ01S0029309.1:100808-119794 GCA_010110895.2 Picea sitchensis | reverse complement strand
GAAATTTCACGTGAATAATGATGAGTTAGCATTACACGTAATCTTTTAATTATTTTTAAAATTAATAATTAATAAAATATCTTAAATATTTTTAAGAAAAATATTATAAATAATTATGATAATAAAGTATATTCTATATATATATATATATTTAAATTTAAATATAAATTATATAATTTTTTCATATTTTTTTAATCATATATATATATATATAAGTTCAATCCTCAGAACATTTAATTTACTTTCTTACATTATAGTGTGTGAGGGATTATTATAAGTCCTCGTCCTCACAACATTGTGTTGTATGTCTCTTGATTCTTATAACATGATCTTCTTCTTTGGAACACCCTTAAATTGTAGTCTCAACTAACTTTACAAATTTGTATCACCTATCCTTGCAATTTTACTATATTCACAATCTTGTAATCATGGCGTTGTGATATTCACAACTTTGGGTTGTGCTCTTTACTTCTTTGTACAACATTATGACATGTAATATTTTTGTGGTCAGATGACCTTCTTTTGTTCTTACAAGAGGGGTAACGTGTGAGTGTTTTAAAGTTTGCAACTTTATCACGATCCCATAAGTGTGATGCATAGTTATACAGTTAAAATAGGGCATGTATAAGGCCCAACAAGCCTGGGACTAGTGGTGGTAGGGTGTGTTTATCCCCGATATCTAGGGATAACTAGGAGATCATCTCGAAGCCCACAGGTCCTAGACATGGAGTACGAGAGCGGATTGACTGAGCATGGCCCTTGAGGGCCCATCTTTTCTTCTTCTGACCCGGACTTGTCCTGCAGTGATGCAAACCTCCATCCTCTGCATTTGGGCTGCATCAGAAAAGGTTCTTGCTCCATAGAGGTAGTGGTCAGGGTACCTTGGTATGTGTCACATTTGATCATTATGACCCCCTCTTATGTATGCATTAGATCTCTTTCATTTCGGATGGCCTTGGATCTTACACTAATCTATTGACCATTGTTGGGAGTGATTGATTGGGTAGCAAGCGAGTTGGTATTCATGGGTTTTGGTTAGCCGCAAAGGGGATTTGAAGAGCCATCATCAACTCCCACCATACTATCCCGCTTTTCCATCTTATAATAACCAGCTCATCTATCCCATTCCCTTAGTGCGGCCATTAGGATGACCTTCCGAGTACATCTTGCTGTCTTGTGGGAAGAAGGGGCTAAAAGGCCAGGGGGTAAAAGAAGTTATTAAAAGGTAAAATATGGAAATGAAAACCTAGAATGCTTGCATGGGGATCCCCAGGAAGGAAATAAAAAGCCTCATAAGAAACTGAGGGGACCTAAGAAAATGATAAATAAATAGAATGCAAGACCTAACCAAGAGGATGGGAGGTCTCTTCATGAGCCGACCCATTATGTTCCTTAGGTATTTAGCGGTATGACATTTTGCCAGCTGAGTCTGCCAAACCGGTGACCTTTGATTTGTAGCCCGAGGATCTCATCCGCGAATGGCTTCCTCATTCTCTTGAAGATACCTACTGAGTGCGGGTATGACGCCATTTCGGCCGCTTTAGCCAAGGCGTGTCTCTTAGATGAGCTTGTAAGCGAAATGAAAATAAAGAAAAGATGGGCAATAGGGCTGGAAAAAGTGCATCCACCGGCGTTAGGTAGCCTCCTAGAACCTGGTGAAGACACCCGATACTGATGGAACTGACTGAACCTAGAAACCACATCGTCCTGCTACATGGTTTGAATAATATGCCCTGGGCTTTCTCATTTCTAGGTGGGTATTAGCCCAATAGGTTGCCCTTTAGTTTAGCTTTGGCTCTGTATAGTGGGTTTGTGGCCAGAAGTTTTCGAGCTCATAGAAGATTTGTTAGGGATGTTATGCATATATTTGATAATTTTAATGATGAAATGTGATTGACGTTGCTATGGTCCCTGTGACTGATGATCCCATTGAGGGTGTAGCTTTTGATGTGCGGGAGCGTGCCCGGCGGACAGGTACGAGGGGATGGGTGCACATGGGGAGGTGGTTGGTTCGGACCTCCATGGGGTGAAGAGCCCACTAGATGGGTGGGATGGATGAGGCGCGGATGGGGTTGTGGCGTGCCTGAGAGAAGAGGCCATGGGGCGTTTTGGCATAAGAGTCATGACTTATATAGGATGTGCTGGCCAGTGGACATGGACTGTTGATGGGCCAGGCATACCGGTGCCAGTGGAATTTCCTGGGGCAGCGTGGTGCTGAGTCTCTTAGGCGATTGGGCCAGTTCTTTGGGGCCCCGAGGAGAAGACGCGTTTTGCCTCATTGGATGGTTATCAAAGGCCTAAAGGGCCGTCTACCTAAAGGAGGCGGCGCCTTCATTTTATTTCATATTTTGGCATTTTAGCATGTAAAGTGACCAAATGATTAAGGAGAGAAGATATATTGTGGCGCGAGCTGTTTATTGACTCCCTATTTGTAAATTAGAGATTCGTCAAAGTACAATATATAAATGAGGATGTTTTCCCTCTTTTGGATCATAACATAACTTGCTCATTTGGAGAGAAAGATTTTTAGCTCTTGTCTTGTTCTTGTCTCTTGAGTGGCGCAACCTCTTGGGAGGAGTTATTTCTTGGTGAAAGTGGTGCTATATGTGGAAGTTTCCTTCAGAATGGTTAATGCTTCTTCATGATCTTATAAGTGTATTTCAATAAAACTTCTCCGGTGAATATTTGTTGTTTAACATTTGCATTTATTATTTATATTTGTTTTGTAACTTTCTTCAAACCCTAAGGGCTAAAACACAAGTAGATTACGTGGCTGCCTTCCCCATAGCATAAGCTTATAGCCATTGGATTCTAGAGATTTATGTGCGTACTAACCTTATCTTGAGCTGATTCTTGGCATAAATTGAGAAGAAAGAAGTGATCTAGACTAATTAAGTTACCTAGGGTTATACCGGAGTTTATGAAAACCTTGTATTGAGCAATACTTTTCAGATTGCTTTTGAGCTAGCGTTTTTGCCAAGAAAGTCGCGGAAAAGAGATTTGAAGCTCTAGGCCTAACTTTAGCTACACACCTAGGTAAGTCTCTTTTCTCATAGGGTTAGTAGCCTTGCTTTAGCAACACTTGCTGCGCTTCCTAAGATCTTGTCTTTAGGTTTGACTCCTTCCTAAACCATTAGTCATACTTCAGCACCGACTCCATTCGCCGAGGCACTAGTCCCGAAACTTGTTTGATGACTTGTTACGTGGCACGCCTTTCGAACTATTTCCAAATTTTGCAAACCCTAACTAACTTTAGCATCTAGACTAGCTAGTTTTTGGATGCTAACCCTAAAGAGGACGTTGTTATATCGAACTTTGCTTGGATGAAAGATTTGACCTTGTCTTTCTCTTTATAATTACGTGGAGTTAAATTTAGTTTTCCGGTTGATTTTGACCAAGAAAATACCATTGGCTAGTAACACAACGAGAACACCAAAACTTTATATATAAGTGACGTCATACTCTCTATTATTTGTTTTTACTACAGCGTTAGCGCGACACTTGGGAAGTATTGATTGACATTGAGTTAATTCCTATCTCTGAGCTATTTTGACAAGAACGTTTTGCTCACCTTCATCGTTTGGTCCATTAATTAAAGCCGGCATCATACCTAGTGTAGCAATAATAGGCGGTGGCACTGATATTATATATGAGGTAATTTTGACATTGCATTAATGGTATTTATGATACGCTTTGGTTTAATTGTACACATTTGAATGCTCTTGATATACTTGTTGAAGAAGTGACTTTTCCTTTTGCGGTAATCGGCAATGATAATTATATTATTCATTAACAACCTGTATTGATGAAGAATGATCATTATTTGAAGTACTAGCCCACTTTATAAAGCATATATTCTAGCTTGTTGTCTTGTCCACCATAGGGTGCATCTCGATGGTTTGCTCTCCCTCCAACTATCCTCTTTTGGGCAACAATCTGTGAAGGGTTTTTGCCAACTTTGTGCTATCCTTTAGCCTTCGACGGTGCCTTAGGGATATAATACCCTTGGACTGCCTCTAAATAGAAGCTCATGGGGTGGTGGGAAACTTCTCCTGTGCAACGAGTTTCAGAAAACCGACAAGCCCTTGGATCTTTCACCTAAGCGGGTACGATAACATTTTATGATTGCCGGGAACGAGTCTACATTCCCTCCAGCGACTTATGTGCTCTTTGGTACGACCTTGCTTGCACAGCTCATAGCTCTTTCTATTTCTTTGGTAGTTTCAGAAAACTATCTGCTGACTCCACATTCAATGAAGCCAACAATGACGCTTCACAATGGGATCGGGGCTATAAAAACCTTTAGACATACAGGCAAAATCCGGGAATGTCAAGACCATAGTACTATTTCCAAGAGATGGTTCCCTAGTTTCATTGGTGAAAATGGGGAAAACGTTGCATTTCATATGAGAGATTTCTATCATTACTTTGCGTTCAACCATGTCGATGATGATGCAGAAGATGTAGTAATGAAACTTTTTTCAAAGACTCTTCATGGAGATGCTAAGTGGGTGTAACCAACCTTCGATCTTTGGCATCACTTCTATGTCGATTTGAAAGAGATCTTTCTTGAAGAATAAGACTTCATTTGAAGACATTCCACTACTTATAAAGAACTTTGAAGATATAAAGCAAAAGGAGAATGAAACCCTTTTTGACTTCGAGAGTAGGTTTGAAGGCACTCTTATACCGGATCCCGAAAATCCGTACCACGGGAAAGTATGTGGTCTGGCTACTCATCGACTTCTTCATCATACACTAGGTGTCCCTGGTAAAAGGGCCCCAAGGGCGGCTCAGCAATTAACATAGCATGGCTAAGAAGATAAAAATAATATCTTTTCATGGGGCATGAATGACTCTTCACATAGGTGCTTTTCTCCACCATGGAAAGTTTTGTATTCCCATGAAAGACATTTGATAACTTCCAAGAGGAAAGCCGGACCGTCCATTCAACATGAGAGATGAATGAAAACGATGATGAGGCGAAAGATGATGGAAGTATCCACCGTGCTCCTCCGTGATGAGCTCTCAAGATCCATACTCACTTTAAGATGAAGAAGATAGGTAAAACTGTGCAGTTCTTTTGATGATGCCTTGTTTTATGATTGAGAGAATAAAGGAGGAGCAGACCAGGCGAACTGGATTCCTATCTCAGTGGAGATGTAGAGGAGGATCTTCTATCTGATGATGATGTCTAAATACTTGAAGCTCTTGCTCATGAAGTATTAAGTGAGGTACATTGTTCCCCTTTCCAGGTTTTAGATTTTTCTTTGTCTTATGACATAGAGAGTGAAAAGTATTGGATGTTTTAACTCCCCATGTTATGACGCCGATCTCTTGACCTTAGTTGATTTTGATGAATTCATACATATTGGGAGGCGGGGTGGGGGATACAGTGGTATGATGGTGATCCCATTTACGACATTGAAGGTAATTTCCAAGCGTTGCCTTTACAATTACCACATCAAATTTCTTTTGATCGGTGGCAACAAGGAGATGAAGTTTTTACTTGTAGCTTTGAAAACACCAAGGATGACCCGGTGCCTTACCTTTCGGATGAGTTTGATCATACGAGATGTTGATAGGTACCCTCTTGAGCATTTGGACCCTACTTATGAAGATGATTGCCAATACATTATGTAAATCTTATTACAAGTAAGTAAAGACATCGTTTGCCTAAGGGAGGTTACTCATGACTTTCATCCAACCACCGGTTAGTGCTTTGCCTTGCTGTTCAAAGGTGTAGTTGGAAGTACCTTTTCCGTGGGCGTTTCCTCTGAGCCAAACCCTAGAGTTTTCAAAGGTTGGTTGGATAATACTATTTCCAGTATCAGTTTTCCGGCTTACTCTTGATGATGCGCGATCTTCCTATTAAATTTTTGCAATCCTTTCTTCTTTGCCAAGCGCCCTAGGTAACCAGTTTGCGAGTCCTTTGAGTTGTTTTACTGGGCCTGGTATGTTTCATGACCCTTTCTCAGGATTGAGTATTCTTCTCAGAAATGGACTTGGCAAGACTTTATCCCTCCACCGCCTCCATGGCGGTTAGATTCTGATTTTTTCCGGTGATATGATGTATATACTAACTCATGACATGTTTGTACTTGATGTATCGGTGACTTTGGTTTATGATGAAGAGCGGGTATCGGGGAAGTGTTGTTGGATTGGCATTGGTTATTTGATTACACACCAACCTCTGATAGCGGGTAATCACGAGGTAAAAATGGTAACCACGCATTGTTTGATTTTTATCGCCTCTTCTCTTTGATTGTTTTCTGTTCCTATTGCGATATCCCGCATTTGCCTACGCTATGCATTTATATACTATTGCTTTCTGGAGACAGCAATACCACCTCGTCGCTGTCCTTGATACTGCCTTTGTCGGTGTGGCAGGCGAGTCCTGAGGTCACGCTTGAGGAGATTCAGGGTTCTCCATCAGCTCTGCCGATTAAGCATGTCCAGGCTTGGGTGACCGGATATTTATCCCATCTAGGGATAACTAGGAGATCATCTCTCGAGGCCCACATTGTCCTAGATATGGAGTACGAGAGCAGGAGCGTTTTTTACTTGAGCATGGTCCTGGAGGGGCCATCTTCTTCTTCTCAGCCGGACTTGTACTGCACCCGGTGATGCACCGGCCCTCCATCCTCTGGGCTGAGCTTACGCTGAGAAAAGGTTCTTACTCATGAAGGTGTTAATTAGGAAGTATCATGGTATGCATCTGTTATTTGATCATTATGACCCTCTTAGCAATACATTAGATCTCTTTCATTCCGGATATTTGCTTGGATCTTACACTAATCCTACTTGACCCTTTGTTGGGGTGATTGATTGGGTAACAAGTTGGTATTCATGGGTTTTGGATTGTAGCCGCAAGGGGGTTTGCGAACCATCGTCCGCTCCCACCATCTTATCACTTTTCCATCTTATAACCCGCTCATTCATCCAATTCCCTAATTGGCCATTAGGATGACCTTCCGGGTACATCTTGTCTTGTGGGAAGAAGGGGGCTGAAGGCCAGGGTAAAAAGCAGCTGGTAAAGATAAAGCCATAGGAAATGAAAGCCTAGAGATGCCATGAGGATCTAGAAGCAATAAAAAGCCTCTCACTGCTTAAGAAATGGGGACCAACCCTAAGAAAATGATAAATAAATAAGTGCAAGACTAACCAAGAGGATGGGAGCTCCCATCACGAAGGCCCGATATGTTCATATTTAAGCCGGTATGACATTGCCACCATCAGTCACCAGAGCAGGCGGTGACCTTTGGTTGCATGGCCAAAGAAAGGGGTCATGAGCCAACCCTCTCATTTCTCGCGAAGATACTAGTGGGTAGCGTATTTGTCGATGCATACCTAGCCAGGCCGGTGTCCTCGCCGTCAAGGCTTGGCGAAAATGAAGATAAAGATAAGGCAATAAAGTCGGAAAAGTGCATCCATGTGGGTACAGCACAACCTCCACCACAGAAACTTACGGGCGTGCCAACCCTGGAAGCTATGAATGGAGCATCCTAAAACCAAATCACTATACATGGTTTGAATAACCCTGCGGAAACTCTCCATTTCTGGTGGGTATTAGCCGAATAGGTTGCCCTTTGGTGCTTTGACTTTGTATAGTGGTTTTTTGTAGGGTTTTTGAGCTCTTAGAGATTTGTTAGGGATGTTATGCATATTTGACAATTTTAATGATGAAATGTGATTTACATTGCCACTTGATGTCTGGGGCCCATTAACAAAGAGCCCCACGGAGGCGTAGCTTTTGATGTCACGGGGATAACCATGCCGTGGACGGTACGGATGGTGCACATGGGAGATGGTCAGTTAGGGACCTCTATGGAAATTTGAAAGAACACTATATGGATGTTGGGATGAAATTTTGGATAGGGTTGTAGCCCGAGCCCTTGCCGCGAGAGAGGGGCGCCCTCATCGGGACAGCGTTTTGGCATGAGTCATGACTTATACAGGGGGATCAGCCCACGGCAGATGGGACATGGACCTTGATATGGTGGGGGCCATACGATTACTGGATTGGGCGATTTCTAGGGCATGTATGGCGGTACTGGGTCTCTTGAGCACGTTAGACTGATTCTTTGGAGCCCCGGGGAGGGCAACGTTTTGCTCATTGGATGGTTATCAAGCCCTAAAGGGCCAACGTCTCCACTAAAAGGGCTTGGCGCTCGTGTTTTAGCTCATATTTTGGCATTTTAGCATGTAGCGGTGACAAATGATTAAAAATTGTATTATTAGCCTTGTCATTTATTTTATTGACCTATTTGTAAAATTAAATTGAAATTGTATAAATGAGAGGATGTTTTTTTTCCCTCTTTTGGATGATAACATTACTTGCTCTCATTTGGGAGAGATATTTTAGCTCTTGTCTTGTTCCTGTCTCTTGGAAGTGTAGCGCAACCTCTTAGAGGAGTTATTTCTTGGTGATGGTGCTATATATTGGAAGGTTTACAACTAGGGAATGGTTAATGCCTTCATGATCTTGTAAGTGTTTTCAATAAAACTTCTTGAGTGAAGAGTTGTTGTTTAACATTTGCATTTATTGTTATCTTGTTGTTATTTGCCAATATAACTTCAAACCCTAGGAGATAACACACAAGTAGATTGATGGCTTTATGTCCCCATAGCATAAGCTTATAGCCATTGGATTCTAGAGAGGTTTAGCCTAGCCATAGCTACACTAACCTTCTATACTTTATCCTTGAGCTAGTTCTTGGCATAGGAATTGAAGAAAGAAGTGATCCCTAGGCCTAATTAAGTTTACACCTAGGGTTTTACTTCTGGGGTTTATAGGAAAGCCTTGTATTGAGCAACACTTTTGACCCTAGATTCATGCTTTTGAGCAAGCCGTTTTTGCCAAGAAAGTCTTGGGAAAGGTTGAGAGGCTCTAGGCCACAGCTTTGGCTACACACAGGTAAAGTCTTTTCTCCTTTGGGGTTAGGGTTGAGTGGCAGCAGCGGCACCATTAAACCTAGGTCTCTTATCAGGTTTGAACTCTTCCCTAAACCACGTGGAGTCATACTTCCCTTTGACTCATTATGGCACTAGTCTAGAAACACTTGTTTGAGCTTGTTATGCCTTTAACCTTTTCAAACTACCTTCAAATTTGCAAACCCCTAACTAACCTAGCATCTAACCCCTAGCTAGTTTTGGGACCCAACCAGAGGACAACGTTATGTCTGAACTTGCTTGGATAGAAAGGTCGCGACAGTATTTCTCTTTATGGCCAGTGGAGTTAAATTTAACTGCTGGTTGATTTTGTGTGAAAGCGATCCACCATTGGCTAGCTAACTGCGGAGAACACCAGGAGAGGAAATATATAGAACGTCATGCCTCTCCCCATGTTTGTTTTATACACACTAGCGTTGTGACACTTAGCGGCTATTCAGTTGACATTGAGTTAATAATTGTATCTCAGGCTGTTTGTCCCGAAACGTTTTACTCTTTGTATCCATTTTAGTCCATTAATAATTAAAGCCGGCGTCATACCTAGTGTAGCAACGGCTTGCATTGGCCAGCATTCAATAATATATGAGCTGATTTGACATTGCATTAATGATACTTGATACATGGTTTTAATTGTACACATTGAATGCTCTTGATATACTTGTTGGAAGAAGTGACTTTTTTCCCTTTGTTTAATAATCAATGACTTCGTCAATATTATATTTATTCATTATCATATATATTATGATAGAAGATAGTCATTATTATTTTTGAAATTACTAACCCTTTGACATATATTCTAGCTTTGTCTTGTCTATAAGCAGGTGCATCACTCGATTAGTTTTTTATCTCCTTGACTATCATCTCTCTCTTAAGGCAATGCTGAAAGGGGTTTTATGACTTGTGCTTTATCCTTTAGCCTTCCTTTTGACCCAGATTGCCTTAGGGAAGTCTCACTTGGACTTGCCGCCCTCCTAAATGGAAATCCCCATCGGGGGTGACGATTGGGTGGGAAGCTCATTCTTGGCAGCCGACTCAGTATGGATCTTTCCCACCTGGCCAGGTCGTCTGCGGAGGTGCAAGGGAGTTTGGAAGTTTTCAGGGTTTCATTTTCTGCCCAGCACTGCCATGGTACTCACGGGAATTTCAAAGGTGGGGAGTTAAACTTATTTGCATCAATGGGTATGATTATATGCACATGTATGGAACAAACCCACCCTCACATAATTTATCCTTATGATGGATACCTTTGATTGAGTTTTTCCTCCCACATGATTTACCAACACCTTGAGGTAGCCATAGGTTCTCTTGGAGGTACGGGTTGAACACCTAGAAGTGATTTCATGCATGTACATATTATAGTCCTAAGCCCATTTCCATATTCTCAATAAGGCCTACCAAAATTTTAGTTTGTCGAGCTATGGTCTAGTGGTAGATTAGAGTAGTTCCCATGATGAGGACTTAAGTTAAACACCTCACAAGCATGCTTCCTATGATAATATGATTGACCAAGTCTTTCCAAGGTGTAAGGTTATGTTAAGATGATAACCACTAATTTTGTAGCATCGCTCAATCAACATCTTAACAATTAAAATTCCGATGATGGTAGGGGCTACGATATTTCCCCATCACCATACCCCACTTGTTCATGTTGACCATGCTAATCCCTTCTTAATGAAGGGGCTAAACATGCCAGATGCTTAGGGGGAGTTAAACCGAAGTTATTGTCACCTATGAACAATTAAACTAGTAACCATCTTGTTTTTGATATGATATGTCCTACTATGATTACAAAGAGATGTTTTATGTCACTTCAAGATGGTTGACGGTATTACTTTTTGGAAGAAATTATTTATATATCAATTCAATTTTCTTTTGGACTGCATTATATTATTATAAGAGATAAGAAGAGACGTAATGGATCTAGTAGAATTTCAAAGGAGCATGAGACATTTGATCTCTTCTATAGGATAGAGCATAAGTTTCACTCAATTTATAGATTCATTGTGGCATACTACTCACTTTTCTTCAATGTCAAATATTAAGAGAGGTCGCTCTTTTCTTATTTACCTTTTTTCAAAAAAAAAAAAAAAAAAATCCCCTCTCTTCCTAAAATATTTAGTAAATCAACTCATTTCTACCACAATAACCATTAAAAAACTCAAAAAACTCAATCAAATTTGAACCTATACCCTATAATCTCTACACCAACATTACACACTACATAAATAGTCTAACCATTTAACTAAACTAAACATTGAAGCATCTTCCTATCTTTACTTAGATCATTTTAACCAAATTATATCCCATACCTATATAAATGTTCCATCATATTTTTTGTGTTCTTTCTCCAACAAAGAAGTCCATGAGTTATCTATACATTGTAATGGATATGGATTATTTGTACATTCTTCTATAAGTTTAATGGATATGGATGGTGTTAGTTTCTTTGGATGGAGCACGTTGACCTTCCTTTATTAGTGGGCAAGCGATTTGATTCGTCATGATTTTATCTCCACCTTTTATGGTGGCTTTAGCATCCACATCTACAAGACAACGAAAATTAAGAATGTTGTATTTTGCAAAATAATAAAATAGTGTGGCCATAATGAGTCTGGCATTATACTTTATTTTTATTAATTTTCCTTAAACAATGCCATTCACAAAAACTAGGTAAATTTGAGCATATACATTATTCATATTTAAATTTTAAATCATATTTAAATTTTAGTTATTTAAAATATTGATATTAGGTTTATTTATTTTTAAGTAAAATAATTACATAATAAATTTTTAAGTAAAATAGTTTATATCAGCTTTTCAATGATTAATATGAAAGCAGGTTGACAAACTACATTTTTAAAAAATTATTTCAATGTGGATTATAAATAAAATATTTCAATGTCCTATTCGATCTTGTGGTGTAGTCATATTCTTGTCTCAAAGATAAAGTCATGCATGTGTAAGTATATAAAACAATAAAAAGTAAAAAAAATATAGTTAAAAACATTTCAATGAATGCATTTGTTCAATCCCGAGGAATGCATATTCTTAGGTGCTCTCAACATGGAGTTGACAAGTGGCATAGTTAGAAAGATAGATAGATATATTAAGAACTGATGTAGATTTATATTACCTATGGATCTATCATGCATCGAAAGGGATCAAAGTCCCTCCCATTATGTGTTTTCAAATTAAAAAGCTTCAGGAAAGTTTTGCATCTTGATGGATTTGATCTCTCTCAACACATGATAGATCAGGAGTTAAAATAGATCTATGATGGTACCTAAAAACATTTGATGTTGCGTTGTTGGTGTGAGGAAGATGTACAATTCTCTCTCTCTCTCTCTCTCTCTCTCTCTATATATATATAGAGAGAGAAGAAGAGGAAGAAGAACTAATGTAGATTCATCTTAACTTCTAATCTATCATGCTTAGAGAGAGAGAGAGAGAGAGAGAGAAAGAACTAATGTAGATTCATCTTAACTCTGGACCTATCATGCGCTGACACACGATCTCCACTTAGTGAACCTATGACATAGCGTGTGCGTTCATGGGACATTAAATAACACCCCTAATTTCACTATATATTGAAAAATATATCCCAAAATCCTTTTTCTAAACCCCCCTCCCAATACATATTTCCAATTAAAAAACCCATATTTTTACTAAATGTTACTTTTTATACCCCCCAATACTTATAAATGCCCTCCATACCCCACAACCCCCAATACCTCCAATATATTGACCCTATTTTTCATAATTGAAAAAAAAAACCTTTATGAATGAACGTGATAAGATATTGGTCAACAAGGTGATGCCTCTATGTGTGCTAAGAGAGATCAAATACCTCCAGGCGCAAACTTTTCCCTAAGTTTTTTAATCTAAAAAAAAAAATCACTTCGAGACTTGATCCCTCTCGGTGCATGATAGATTCAGAGTTAAGATGGATCTACACTTGTATATTTTTGTTTATATTTGAGCATGACACATTTGGTCTCCTCTATATTATAGAACATACATTTCACTCAATCTATAGATTCATTGTGACCTATTACTCACTTTTCCTCAATATCAAATCTTAAGAGACATCATTCTTCCCATATTTACTCCTTTTCAAAAGAAAATTTAAAGGGATTCTCTCTCTTCTATCAAATATTTGAATGGAGGTCGACTCAACCACCAACCACAATAACATCTAAAACCATTGATAAACTCAACTAGATCTGAACATATGTCATATAATCTCCCATCAACAATATACAATATATATAAATTATTATATTATATTTGATATTATGTTTTCTTTATTATACATGTTGTTAATATGATCAATAACATTTGTTCTAGCATCAATTTTTTTATTAATTTGCACATCAATGATTTCATATGACATATTATGATAATTTTTATTTGGTGATTATAATTGGATAACATTGTAATTTTAGAAAAAAATATTTAAGAGTAAAAGTGTTATATGAATTTTACTTAATAATAATAATTTAATTTTAAAATTATAGTCAAGCTAAACATTAAATTGGTGTATGGGACTTCTTGTTTGTGGGACAAGGGAGCTAAAGTGTACAAATACATCATCAACAAAAATATTTTTCAAAAAATTTTTTTTTCTAAAAAAAATGCATATTGTTTAGAAAAATAAATTCAAAAAAAACAAAAAAACTTATAACATTAATAAATTAAAATAAAAAAGTGAAATTTAAAAAATAAAAAACTTATAACATTAATAAATTAAAATAAAAAAGTGATATTTATTGTGTAAAAAAAACATCATTCCTTTTTAAATCAAAATATTTCCAATATTAATATACTTAAACTATCATTCTAACATTAATAAAATTAAAATCTTTTCAAGAATAATAAATTTATATTTAAATTTTTTTATGTTTAATATATTTGACATTAAGATAAATTTATGTTAATAAATAAAACTATCTCATAAAATATTAATATTTTAGTTAGATCTTAATCTAAAGTTTATGTGAGTGGCTTTATCTTCTTATAACTAATAATAATATATATATATATTAACATGATGATAAATATATAGGGTAGTAAGAATGGGAATTTTTTTTATCTCATAAGAAAGATGGAATTGTCTTATATCTAGGTTAGGATCTTTTTCCAAAAACCAAACAAAAACTTATTTATTACTTAGGGGTTAAAATTAACAATAAAAAAAATATTGATCATTTAATTGTTGTGAGAGATTCCACCATAATTATCAAGTTTATGATCAAGAAAAACCTAAAAGACCATAGGCTAAAGTCATTCCTACTTAGAACACAACATGAAGCTTCAAAATTTGGGGAAATCACATATTACCATGTCCTATGGAACATTAACCAATAAATCAATGCAATGGAAAATATGGCAACAAAGTTTAAAATGGGGGTGTTATGGATAAACATACTCCTTAATCACCAATTTATGACAAGTACTTCACTCATAACTCAAAAAATGAACAATTAACTTGAAGTGATTTAGCATCCCCTCGCACGTGTCTCAAGCTACTGAGGTGAGTGGTATTGAAGCCATGGATTTATTTCATCCCGAGATAGGTGGAATCACCTCTTTTTCATTGTAGTTAAATCTTCTTTGGTTTTGGTGGATTTAAGTTTCATCTTGAACAATTGATTTTCAAAATCTTGGGAATTCTCTATTGTATCTGTCATTTGGGTTTTGGAATCATATCTCTTTTTGGTTTATTTTCAATCTCATTTATATATGTATTTGTTTATGTCATTTGGGTTTTGGAATTATATCTCCTTTTGGTTTACTTTCAATCTCATTTATATGTGTATTTCTAGTGATATTAACCTTGGTATAATCAATTTTGATAACATAATTTACTCGTTTAGTTTTAAAAGGTTTACTTTCAATCTCATTTATATGTGTATTTCTAGTGATATTAACCTTGGTATAATCAATTTTGATAACATAATTTACTCGTTTAGTTTTAAAAGGTTTACTTTCAATCTCATTTATATGTGTATTTCTAGTGATATTAACCTTGGTATAATCAATTTTGATAACATAATTTACTCGTTTAGTTTTAAAAAAACATGATAATAGATATATAAATAGAGATTTTATATGTTAAAAAGTAATTTTAATAACTAATCATGAATAATCTCCCAATTCATTCGATATTTTCCTTAAAAAATAATAAAATTATTCCTTTCGAATTACTTTCTTTAATATGATTAACGTAGTGGTTAAGTTAATTTTGATTGATGTAAAAGTGCCCCTTCACAACACTCTATTACAAAGCATTTGGCACATAGATTAAATAAACTATTATGATTAAAAACTCTTATTATTAACAAGAGAATTTATATATGTTTTTTTTTCTTTTTTTCTTTACGAGCACTTTATTATAAGTCACTTTATTATAAGTGGATACTCTATAAAGTTTTATTTCACAATCAACGACTTTATCATATTCGATCGATTGGGAATGATTGAGGTCGTTATGAAAAAACCAAATTGTTAATTTCAAAATGGTAAGGGATTTTCGTTTTCAATATTATTATATTTTTTTAAAGCTAAAATGGAGTCTTTATATTTTTATATATAAACAATATAAGTACAGACGCTTCGGTGAGGGACGTTTCGGTGGGGGTCTATCAAAAAGGAAACTAGAACCTTCATTAATCAAAGATATTCATAATAGTCTACAATAGCATGCAGTCTACAATTTGGAAAGATTATCATAACAGTCTACAATTCAGAAATATTATCAGACTGGCCATAGATCTAGCCTGGCTCAAAAAGGAGATCGTCAACCAACTTCAAGCAAAGAAGCCTAAAAAACACTTAACAATCTGAGTTCAAGCCCAATTCATGCTAAATACTTCCTAAAACGGTGTTGTTTAATAAAAAAGGTAATAGAGCAAAACCTGGCATATCAACCCCTAGGTTTTTTAGGAGTCTTGAGGTATTCCTCTAGCTTTTTGATTTCACCAACATCCTCACTTGGATTTTCTTTTTCCTCGATATGGATGGGCAAATCTCACGAACCAGGCAGACTCAGGTCCCTCGATGTGCTTGTAGATTTGTCTCTATTCTAATCCTCCTGTCGGACTCGAAATTTGATGTTAAATTGAGAGCGACATAAGAGTTCAAATTTCTCTTCCAACATCTTGACTTCCTGTAGGGTGGTGTCATTATCTTTTATGACTTTCTCAACAACTTGAGAAACCATAGCCTTCACAATACAGTAGGTCTCTACCAACTTGAAGTACTTTGTCTACCTGGTCCTAGTGTACTGCGGGTCCTCGACCCAAGCCTTGACTTCTTGAACAATATCTGCTTCGAAGGTGTTGCATCGTTGATGATGAACCGCTTCCTCAATATTCATTGTAGTTTGCTTCTCCTCCTAGAACAAAGGTATTTGAATCTTGATCCGACCATCCAAGATGACCTTGCAGCCCTAGTATGATCAACCGATCCTTGGGAGGAGGAGGCCTCATTCTACTTTCCTTTCTTCCTATTCCCACACATTCCTTTCCTAGCCATTCTTCTTCTCTTTCCCGGTTTAGAAAACCCAAGCCACAAAGCCTCTCTCATGTTGTTTTCCTTACTCCTTGATTGCCAATGGAAATATGACCTCATGCCTTTCCTCACCCAACCCTCTAAAGGACCCGAGATATTCTGCAGAGCCTATTTGAGACCGCGTCCCCGAAGAGTTCTCCCCTTTGGTCTACTGATGGGAAAAGCCATAGGGGAAGCTTATCAGGCTTCCAATTCCACATTCAGTCCCAAATTCACTGGGTTTCTGGCTCACTCCTCCAACGAATGTGATCCACCTCACCTAATTTAGCCAGAATCGAGCCATTACAATGGGCTCTTTGCTTGAAATAACAATGCAYTGCACCTCCTGCGGSTTGAGTTATTTTCATAGTCATTTCCAAAGGATTCATATTGGAGTCTGCTTCCCCCATAGTACTTCCATTCATTTTCCCATAACAAACCTTCATTTCACATGTCTTGCTCCCACGATGGCTCTATACGAGCCACCTTCTCCATTGATTACCCACCTCGTTCATCTCTTTTCGAACCATTACCATGACATCAATTGATACCACTTGCCCTGGAAGATAACCCTTTGTACTAGCCATGTGATCAAATTTTGAGGATGGCGTTGTCAACACGATAATCTATCATCTCGCCATGATTACCCTTATCGACCGGTTACTGATATCGACGTCTTTCCGAGCCGCTCTCCCGCTCTTTCAGTGCTCCATGTGGCTCTGTCGTTTTGTTGACCCTCCAGGTGGGACACCCGGTCTCAACTTTTGGCACCCCATCTGGTGGTCTAGCGACAATATTATTTAGATTCATGGCCTCTTACCAGATGGAAAGATTGGTTGGGTCCCCTAATTCCCATGTGGTAAGTCGATTCAGTTGTTGGACACCTAGGTTGACCAAGTAATCTGCCACTGAGTTTGCACTCCTTTGCACCTGAAATGGGATAATCATAGGGAAACTCTTGATTATTTCAGTAATCTGAGTCCATCCATGGGATAATCTCCAATTTTTTGATGGATTTTCTAGGTTAGAGCCAACAAACATGCAATTGAGAGTTGAAATTATTAGGAGCAAGTCGCCCTTCGCCACCAGAGTCTTTATTCCCTTTGTTCTATCCATGGTGAGCCCTTGGAGAATTCCTTCTAATTCAGCTATGTTATTGGTATTGTGTCCTAATTTTCTTGCAAACATGGCCAGAATCAAGCCATCAGAATTTCCCAGGACCCCCCGCCCCTAATATCCCATGGTTGTCCTTTAATGCTCCATCAAATATTATCTTGAATACCCCTTCCTCTGGAGGCGTCCATGCTTGGGTGGAGTTATTCATGATATGAATGGGGTCTTTGTTCTCTTGTTGATATGCCTGATCGAGTCTCCACTGAGTGAAGATGATTTCCTCCTTTGTGATCAATATTTTATCTTCTTTTGACCAGGTACAAGAGGCTATGGATTCTTGAACATTTTCTTGGATTTTACCTCAGACTTGCTGAATTGGAAATATATTTTGTTTAAATATTCTTCTATTATGTTCCTTCCATAAGTTCCACATGACAATTCCTAGAAAGAGATCCCAAGCTTTGTTTAGGATAGTGTTTCGGAAGGGATTGATGAACCATTTTGTTATGGTTCAGGCCGTGTCAATGCAGACTCTCCTGGATCATCGGAAGAGCTCGACATCATTGTCCCACAAGACTCGTGCTTCCCAACAATTGCATAGAAGGTGAATTAGATTTTCTTCTTCCTTCCTACATAACATGCAGAAGGAGAGGCCTTTGTATCCTCTCTTTCTTATCTTATCACAGGTTGAGACTTTTCACGTTAGAGCCAACCATAAAAAGGATAATATTTTTGGCCATATCCCAGGTTTCCCTCTGACTTTGAAGGTTCCCTCTCCTTTGTTTCCCCATCGGAGAATGTGCGGGCCATTTTTTACTTGAATTTTCCAAAAGAGTAGCTCCTCCTCCAAACTTTGTTTTCCTCATTGCTCAAGTGGGTAGGCCAGTATGCCAGATTTTTCCAAACTATGTCATATCCTTCCTCTGAAGTTCCCCTCTCCTTCCAATACTGATGGACATGATTCCAACCTATTTCAATAAGGGAGGTCCTTAGCTAATCCATTCCCTCTTTTCTGGCCACGGAGGGAAATCGTTCACAAGCATCTTCCCAAAAAAGGGACAACCTGCCATCATGGACCTCCCAGAAGATTTCTTTTTGGAATAACTCTTTGTTGTGCCAAGCATTGTTCCAAATGAGGGATCCTAATTGATTAACATCCATCCTGATTAAATCTTGGTGTGCCACATCTAGAGCATACTTTGTCTTCCATAAATTTTCCCATAGAGCATCTGGGTTATTAACCCATCTCCACCATAGTTTAGCTGTTAATGCTTGCCTTGCATACAAAGGATCTCTAATACCCACATTTCCATGGGATTTGAGTTTGCACGTATTTTCCCAAGCTACTAGGGCCCACTTTTTTTCTTTGG